>NEWO01000861.1:207824-221480 GCA_003013225.1 Phalaenopsis aphrodite
TACTCATTGTAAATGGGAAGGATGCTTTCTTAAATTTGAACTCTTTGTCACAAAAACTTTGTTTAGTTTTCGTAATTTTACTTTTGAAAGTTTAGCAATTAGTTTAATTAAATTTGTCTTTTTACTGCATTTTATTTAGCATTCACTCTATTACTTTATATTCAAATTTAGCACTTTAATTTTGTAGTTTAAAATTGTAGTTTACATTATAATCTTAAGAATTTACTCATAGACATTTCCAAGTTCCCTATGGGATCGGTATCTAGGGCTCCATTAGAGCTCTTTATTACTTGAGTGATACATATACTTGCTTTTTTTTAGGGGATTTGGCAATTTAAAGATTTTTAAGAGAAAAAACTATTTTCATTAAAGTTATTTTTTTATTAATTTACATATTTACTATTGCATCCGTCGTGTGTATTTTGTAATATTGAAAATATTTGCAACATTAACACACTAAATCCACCCATATCAAACCCCTAGTATGTAAACCATAAACCAAATTCTAAACTCTATAACATATTCGTTTTGCACATTAATCGCTTAAAGAAACTGGGTCAATTTGTTGGCTTATGAATTAAAAGAATTGAGTAATTGCAAGACGTATCAGATGTATAGAAAGAATTAGTTGATTGGTGAGGACAACTCAGTGGAGTTCCCGATTTGTCTACCTTAATAGAGATATGAACATTGCTAGTGAATGTGGTAGATTTGGAGGAAGAGGGCTCCGTTGATGAGATTAGTTTATTCTTATTTTTATGTGGATGAATTAAGTGTTATTTTTTTGTTGTCACTGATGCTGATGTATTTTTATTTATATTTTTTTTGATATACTAGTCACATAATTTATTTTGCTTTTGTTGATATTATACTCTCTAGATTAGTTTTTATTATTTCTTTGGAGTAGTCATTGTACTTACCTGTTGGAATATTGTGAAAACTTTTTGTTATAATTTGATTTATTTTCTTCTTACCCTCTTTAGTGGTAGTTTATCTGCTATTGCATATTTATTATTTCCTGCTTATGTTTGTTAATTTTGTTGATAGAAAAATGTGGTAAAAGGTATTTATGCACTCTTTTCTCCCTACTTATATTCATGTTTTACACTGCTTAATATATTACAAATTAAGTTGGTTGGGGGGGGAGAAAAATTTTAAAAAGCTTAACTTTAATTGTCCTCAGTAACATACACTTAAATTATTATGTTTTAAAAGGAATTGTGTTATATGGTGTTTTGAAATTATTACAATTTTAATAAAATAAAAACATAGTATATTTGTTTTAAAATCTTTGTAAATGAGGCAATTCTTGTGTAAGATTAACTTATAGTTTAACATGTAGAAAAATTGTTTAGTATTTATTTTTGCAAAGTGTTATATAATTATTGAACTAGGTATCCTTAGATATATATACTTCATAAGAATTAAGCCTCTATTCAAGTCATAGTATCAACTATTACATATTAAAGTAAAGAAGTTTGGTGGGAATCACTTTAGAGAGTTGATAGTGAAATTCAAAACCATTAACGGTCTTTCTAGATACAGTAATCCACTCTAAAATAATTATAAGGATGGAAATATACATCCTAAATCAAGAAAAAAATTGATTAGAAGAAGAATATTGAGTGGGCAGAAGCTTGAGGAGAAGTCAAATAAAAAATTTGTTTCACTAGATTCTTTTTAAAGTTGAAGCATTATTACATTCCTAAGCTTATGTGTAATAAAAGTGTATTTGTAATTCTTTTTAAAATGGAGTGCTTAAATTCAATTTTTTAACCATTTAAGTTACTTAGTTAACGTTTATTAACTACTTCGTGAATTGAATAGAAAATCAAGTTTTCCTAGATAAATGAAAAGTTTACGTTTAGCCTAGGGCTAGAATTGTTTGCTAGAATAAATTTAAATTTATACTATAAGTATTCTTTATGTAAAGTTGTTGATAATTTTAATAAAACCCAATTCCACAAATTAATTAATTTGGTTGTAAAATTATAGTGTTACTTGAGGACAAGGAATGTTTAAGTTTAGGGGATTTTGATGTGTAAATAAGAATGCTTACTTTCGTTTATATTTCGTAATTTTTTATGAACAAAATGTCACTTTAGAGAAGTGTATTTTTTTTGTTTTTCTTGCAAATTCAAAAGGTAGTAAAATTTGAACGATGTGGAGAAGAAACAGAGCGAAGCGGAGCTAATACGAAGGCGCTAGCCATTGGGCACCTAGGCACTCCTACCAACCACCTTGGAACCAATTACTTGGGTGCCTAGGCCCCATTAAATAGCCAAACAAAAAGTGAGGCTGGAGCCTAGGAGCCAGTTCAGTTGATCCTAGGCTCAAGCAACTGCTGCGCAATTTTTCAGCAGTTTCTCCCCATGATGTGAGGAGTTATTTGGATGTTAAAGACAGCCCTATAAGGAGAATTAGAGGAGGATTTTCATGAAGAAGAAAGAGATAATATAAGGGTTTCTATAAGAGAGAAATATGGTTTTTACTTTGTGGTTTTGGTGAAATTTAAGAGTTGTATTGTAAGGTGATTATTCAAAACAACAACAAGGGTCTGGAAGATCCTAAGAGAGCATTCTAAGAGCATTGTAAAGAGGAAGACTCTAAGTATTGTGCATTTCTTTTATTGTACTTTTGCAAAACATAATTACTTAGTAGATTGGTTTTATTTTAATGATGTTTTGTGGTGTTTTCTCCATGCTTTGTGAGTAGTCTTTTCAACTTTTTATTGTAATAATCATGTTAGTTGTGTAGGAATAACAAAATGCTGTTAAAATTGATTTACAATCTATAATGTGATGAGTATTCTTCAAAATTTCATTTACTTTTCATTCTGACCAATTGATTAGTTAAAGTATGTTGTGATCCATAATGACTCAGCAGAGCTATGAAAGAAAGGTTAGAATATTCACGTTGAACTACAAGGTATAAAGCAAAAGTAAACTATAGAGACATGCAAATTGAGAGGCAAATAATCTTTGACTCAAATTAGGGTGTAAAGAATTAAAATCAGTTTAACCAAATTTCTTTATGCACTCAGAAGAGAGTAAAGAAGAGAATTGCTCTTACTTTTCACTGACCATAATTACAATTTAAATTATTCATTTTCCTACACTCTACTTATATCATTGTACGGGAGGGTAGTTTTATATCTTTATTTTCACTAATTCAAATATATTTAGAAGGATTTCTATAGGAGTCATTTTTCAATAGTAGTTTGTAATTGTGTAGAACTAGTTAACACAACTTAAAACCAACTCTACTTTCAAGCTAAGTCTAATTTTAGTAGGCTAGATCTTCTTCTAAGTCTAACTGAATCACTCCCTGTAGGATCAACATTCCAGAATCATAATCTAATATTAGTGATACAATACGTACACTTGTGTGAGACTGCTTCACTTAGAATTAGGTCGTGTCAAGATTTAGCACTGCTACAGGACATGTCTAGCCACCCATCAATGATAAATGTTGACCTTCTTCCTATGAGGTGGTTTGAAGAACCTTTTTCAGTAACCATGAGCTACATCATCCCAAGGCACCTACATAATCCATTGGGGTAAGGCTATTTCTTTTATATGCCCATGTTTTTAGCACTAAATATGAGTACCTAGTATACTAACATAGGCTTATTTACTAGACAATTTTAGGGCGTGTGTGATCCTTGGTTTTGTACCAAAGTTCAATAACATAGAGTACATAGCTGATCCTTATAATGGTGATTTTCATGGTTTAATTTTGTGAATTTTAAATTTATTTTTAATTTTAATTAAAAAATTTTTTTAATCTCTAGTTTGATTGTCATTATGAAAATTAGAGTTTTGGAGGTTCAAGTTTTGCATTTTGTTTTCTATCATAAGTGCTCATCATTTGACAACTCTCTCCTAAGTTTAACTTCAAGTTTTTGATTTATTGTTCTATGTTGAAATTATATACCATAGTATTATTCTAGCCTTTCATACTAACATTTTCAAGATTTTAAGTTTCATTTACATGATTATTTTCAAATTTTCACACACATGAAAAAGATAGTTTTTGCAAATATTTTTTTTTGTCATTTGAATATATTATTAGCATGTGAATGAACTTCAATATAAAAATATGCATACTTAAAATTACCTAAGACTATGCTCAATGGTTAAGCTCATAAATCACATGTTCTTAGAGAAGAGCATGTTCAATCATAAGCCACACCCATAAACATGTACAAGTCTTGCATAAACTGACAATTTCGAAGGATATGCAAAGTCATGTAATTTTGTGCTAATATATAAGGTCGAAAGTGATTTATTTGAAAATGTTTTCAAAAAACATTTTCTCAAGTTAGGCTTGTTTAAAATTATACCTCTTAAAAGTTTATTTTGGCCTTTGAAAAAAAGAATTGTTTATGTTTTGTTTTGGGAGAATTTTCTTTAAGTTTAAAAATATATTTTCTTATTTAAGTTCTTTTGAAAAAAATGCGCTTTATTTAAAGAAAAGGCATTTCTTGGGAAGCCTTAAATCTTAAAAAAAAAAGGTTTTATAGGAATTTCAAAAAAAGAGTTTATTAAGTTTTTTTTAAAGAATTTGATTAAATTTTATTTCTAAAGTTGCTGGTTATCTTTGTTTTATTTTAAAGGTTTTGATAAGTTTTCTCTTAAGATTATTTTTTGAAAAGGTTTATTTAAATTTTATTTCTTAGATTATGTTATCTTTTGAATATGTTTTATTAAATTTTTCTTGAAACTATTTATTAAATTTTACTTGAAAATTTTTATTAAATTTTATACTTAAGAAATGGTTATTTTTGGAAAGGATGCTATTAAGTTTTTTAAGGATTATTAGTTTTTTTAAATAGATTGTTTTGAAAGATTTTTGTTAAATCTTATTTTGGGAAATTTCCATTGAAATTTTTAAAGAGGTTTTCTTTGAAAAGAATCTTATTAAGTTTTATTTTTAGAAAGTCTTTCTTAAAATAAGGTGTCTTAGTTTTTGGTTTATTAAAAATTTAAATTTTTAAAAACTTAGTATTTTAGAAATAAGTTTATATTAAGTTTATAGTATAAGTAAACTTGCCTCACCTTATAAAGTTATTTCCTTTCTTAGAACTCACTCAAACTTAGGTAAAGATGAATTCTTACTAGAGCGCATTTAGTTTATATAAACAATTTATAAAAATGACCACTTTAGAACACATTTATTTTATAATTTTTTTATTAAAATATCACTTTAGAGCTCATTTAGTTTATAAAAAGTTTTATAAAAATATCCTTTTTTGATGGGTTAATAAAACATTTTTATATGAGCATTGTCAATCTCTCTCTCCAAATTTAGCTTATGAAAATAATTATTTCTAAACATATAAGCAACATTAATTAATTTTAAACTATCATAAGACCAAAATTCGTATTTGCATGAATAAACATAAGACCACAACTTGTCATCTTGCAAAGAAAATTCATAAGATCACAACTTGCTAACATGCATAAAAAGGACATATGAACATAACTTGCAAGCATGCATTTGGAGACATAAGATCATAACTTGCAAACATGCATTTAGAGGCATAAGACACAAATTGAATTTTTTTCTCTTTTGATATGAAACAAGAAACCAGGCATGTATAATTTTGTAACATAAAACATAACCCAAGCATATGAATCTTCTAACATGAAATATAGTCCTACCACATGAATTTTCATCTTATCATGAAACATAAGGTTTTGAACATGGATTTTTGTCTTAACATGAAACATAGAGATAAGCACATCGATTTTATTTTAACATGAAACATAGAGCTAATTACAAGGTTTTGGCATGAAATATATAGCTAAGCAAATGACGGTTGGCATATGATGTGAGACTACCACATAACCACTTTGTTTTACATAAGGTAAACTTAAGCATGTAACTTCTACTTTGCATGGAACATTTAAAAATATCACTTGGATGTTTATGCACAAGTTAAGACTACCACATAAATTTCCTATTATATGGAATACACAAGATTATTACATGGATAAACTTCATTAATATAAGATCACAAATATTTCTATGACACATAAACCTATCCATATGCATAACATGTAAACCACAATATGTAAATTTTATTTATTTTCACTTTCCATCTCTTTCTTATTTTTCATTTTTTCATAATGGAGGTGATGGATCAGGCTATGGTTATGAAGAAGGGGGCTACGGTGAATGGTTGGACTTTGGTTAGATTTAGAAAGGAGAAGGTGATGATGAATGGGTGGGCTTGATTTAAGTGAAATGGAAGGAGTGACAGTGGAGTGTAAGAGTGAGTTTGTTTAGGGTTTTGGGTATAGCTATTTAGATGAGAGTGTTGTGTGTTATGTATATTTTGGGTTTCAGCTAGAAGATAAGTGGGGACGTTTAGTGGGTTTTTTGGTTTAGGGTTTTGGGTAGAAGTGAAGTGAGGATAGGGGATGTTTTGTTTGGGATTTAGGTTTAGTGTTAGGGTGGAGGGTGGTGTGAGGATAGGGTAGCTTTTGGGTAGGGTAAAAGAAGAAGAGGACTGCTAATTTATGATGGGTCTTTTCATGTTAAGGTTTGTTGTGAGGGTGTGGTGACTTATGTAATAGTATTTGAGTATGGGTAAGGAGAGGAGAAGTTGTAGTGTGCGTCTAGGTTTAGGTTTTGGGAAGGGGAAAGTAGTGGTAAGGTATTAGTTTAGGGTTTATGATGGAATGAGTGGTTGTAAACTTTCAGGTTTAGTGAGAAAGTGAGAAACTAATGGATGGGGGGGCATGGTCTGGGTAAGAAAGGAGGAAGAGAAAGTGGTTAAGGTTCACCCATAGGGGAAATTTGAAGAAATGGTGTTGTGGGTCTTAGCTTTGGTGACAAATAGGAAGGGATAGGGAGATATACAGAGGGATTGTAAGTATGAAGAAAAGGGAGATTAATCAAAATTTCCTAGTCTAAATCATGCAAAGTTCATTTGAAATAAAAAGGGATGGTGAATTATTTCTTTGTGTGAGTTTCCTTGATGAATCTTGTTTGAATGGTGATGCTTTGGGTTAGAAGAGATGAAGAGAGAGGAATAAAGGGTTTGGCCTCAGTTTGTGGAGTGTAGAGGAGAGTGAGAGGGAACATGGTGGGTTTGGACTGGACAGTTGAATGATAGAGGGTGGGTTCTTTTTTTTTTTTGAGAGGAGAAGAGAGAGGAGTCATGAGATAAATGAGAGAGGCTGAGAGTATGTGGGTCAATTTAGGATGAGGTAAGTTTAAGCAATGGGAAGAAACTGAAGGAATGATTAAGAGGAAGAGGGTTGAAGTTCAATTTTTGGAGGGAGGGATTTGAAATTCGGATGGTTTTGGTTGTTAGGGTAAAAAGACATGTATATCTTATTTAAAGAGAAAAATGCAAGGAGTTTAGTGTTCCACTTTATTTTGAATAAAGGGCTCTAGTTCAAGATATTTTAATTTGAAGTAGCTAGATGATTATATTGGTTATGGGTGGTTATGCCCAAAATTATTTCTTTAGCTCAATCAATAGAGAAAAATAAAAGATATTTGGTCGTGTTATTTGCTTTGGTCATAGGGTCCTCATCTCAAAACATTTCAGATCAAAGTGCGAACCCCACCTTATCAGAAAAAATTTTTTGTCGATTTTGAGCTTTTAGTGAGTTTTAATGGATTAAATAAAGTCTTTCTTAACTCATATATTGAGTTTATTTTGGGTTGATTACGAGGATTATTCTTTTTATTATCAAATTATTATCTAAATTATCGTTAGCTTAAGGGCTCCTAAACGAAGTCAAATTTGAGTATGGAGGGTTTATTTGAAAATTTTTGATGATATATACATACAAAATACATTTGGACAAGTAATGATTCATTGAGAAATTTTATGTTGCACTATTTTTTATATATGAAAACCCAAAATGTAAACTTTGCGTAGAATCGTTGCCCGATGACCACCAAATTGGTTTGCATGCTATTAATAGTTAGTATAAACATCACACAACTTATGGAATATAAATTTAAATACTAAATTGGTCTGTAGAGAAAAAAATAATTTCATGATGAATGAAGTACTATTAATGCATGTAAACTTGAAGTGAATAATTTACATAATAAATGTATAATATGATAATCAAACTTATTTGCATGATCTTTATATGTCCTAATTAACATCATACAACTTCCAAAATGAAGTTTTAAACTTTACAATGATCTGTGGAGAGAACGATAATTTCGAGTTGTTTGTTGGTTAAGGCTAATTTTAGGTCAATTTTATGGTTTGATTAAAGTTGGTTGTATTAGTTCTATTTTGTTTTATTTGATTTCAATCTTGTTTAGTTAGATTTAAATTAGGTTTCATTAGGGTTTAGTTGAAGTTTTAGTTCAAGTGAGGCTTAATTAGATATAAGAAATGGAAAATGGTTGCCTGAAAAGTGAAGTAAGCACTAAATACTATTATTGAATGCACCAAATATAATTTTTGTAGTTTAATTATGGCTGTTCTAGCCAAATTACCATTGTAAACTTGTGATCGCCAGTTTTTATATTTTTTATCTAATTCAAGAGAAGTGAATATCTTTACTTTTAATTTTCTAATGGATTACATTGATTAGACCAGATCCCACGGGGTTTTCCCTTACAAAGGTTTTTGCACGTAAAAAATTTTAGTGTCTCCTCCCGTTACTTTTCTTTTAGCTGTGTGTTATTTCTTCACGCAATATTAACAATTAAATTATAACTCAACCGTAATGAATTTTCATACATGCAACAATTATCGTGTAAACAACTATTTATATAATAATTCAAAATTTATTCATTTACTTATTTCTTTAGATTTACAAAAATATTTCTTAATAATTTAAAAATAAAACAAAATAGTTATTTAAATTATTAGCCTTTTTATTTAACTATTGAAGTACTTGTTTAATTAATATGAACAAATTAAGTATAAATCAAATATGACTATAAAAAATATTAAAACAAATCAAATATGAACATGTATGTGAAAGCTCACCACAAACTTTAGTAAAACTTGAACAACCTAATTTATGACCAAGCCCCATCCACAACATACTCTACTTGACTTGGTTCAATTTCATCAAACACCTTGTTGGCATATTATCTAATCCCTATTCAAGCTATGTTTGATTGCGCCCAAACTTTATATGTGCATCCCATACGAGCCCTCTATGAATCTTGCACCAATCAATTTCAAACAATATCAAATCAGACAAAAAATGACTGAAACTACAATCAAGCTTTATCCAAATGAATTTTCCACGATAGGATTTGAACCAGGAAAGCTTATTCGAATCAGTAATTTTCACAGCCGGTTTAATTAAAAATTTGCAGCGAAAAAGTGAGTGTTTGGATCAAATATGTATTTTTGAGCATATTTTGCCAAAAGAGTTTTTGCATATTAACCACCCGAAATCTTAAAAATAAATAAACAATGTATATGTTTATGTGTGTGTGTGTATATATACATATATAAGTATATATAATAAAATTTAAAAATAAAATAAAATAAAAAATAACAAAAAAATAATAAAAGTAATATAAAAAATAAATAAAATAAAATAAAAATAAAATTATATACATATATATATATATATATATATATATATATATATATATATATATATATATATATATATATATATATATATATATATATATATANTATATATATATATATATATATATATATATATATATATATATATATATATATATAGTTTGAATTTTTCCTATTATGACGCATATATAATCATCTTAAATTTTCAGGATTAAAGAGCCAGAAATTGGGTTTCAAACATCGATTTCGTTATTTCTATATAGAAAAAAAAAAGAAGATAAAATCCTATAATCAGATCTGTTTCGGGCATAACACGTGGCGTCGATGTCGTGTAACAGTCTTTGGGCCTAAAACAATTATTTGGGACGTCTTAGAGGGTGGCCTATTAAGCATGATAAATTCCTATTCGGCCCACTATTATCGTTTTTATTGTGCTTAAAAGTAATATTAAAAAGGGTTTCTTTTAATTTTATGTTGCCTGTACATATTATGTCAAATTAAATAATATTTCACTCCAATATCCATAAGGTTTATTTTTTTTGGGGTAAAGTCACTAATTAAAAAGAAAACAAATAAACCTAGTTTCTAAATGGTCAATATGCATCTTCTCAAGCTTCTCCTCACATATTTTTCTTTTCTTTTTTTTATTATTATTTTTTTTTTTATTAGGATTTTTTTCAATCCTTTCTTTTCTTTTCTTTTTCATGTGAGGATTACTATATCTGGATAGTCTTTAAAAATTTTGAACTTCGGTATTCTCTTCTTAAAGTAAAAACTCCTTACCTTCCTTCACTTTATAAATTCATACTAGCTTTGAAGAATTTTCATAAAATCTCATTAATTTCTTCTTACATGAAACTCTATGATTCATAGTACTTCAAAAACACAATTTCCTTTACTTTAAATAAAAAAACATAGTCTTATTCTTTCATACTAAATATCATAACTCTAAAATTGACCTTCATTGTTAAAGATTTTTACTTAAATTTAGCATAATATTTATAAATAAAAAAATAATTATTTAACTTTAAACTCAAATATCCATGGTCATGTTAAATTAATTTTTAAAATTATAGTTAATTGAGGGCAAATAAAATTTAGTACATTTCTTTTAAAGAAATTTTTCTTTCCCCCAAACTTATGTTTTAAAATAATAAGGCATGTAGTACAAAAAAATTGAAGGTGAAAGAAAATAGTAAATGCATAAAAATAAAACTAACCTATAGATGATTCTGAATATGAAACTTAGCTCCTGATATTTTGTAGGTGCTAACTTAAAAAGTACATGCTTTAAATCATTAAATGAGACATAATATATCAAAAGATTTGCTAAAAAAAGATAAATTAAAGACATAAACAGTAAACTAAAATAACTAAAAATGCTAAAAAATAAAAGTCTACAATTTACTATTACATACACCAGTTCAATAAACCCACAAATTAAACACATAAATGTTCCACATATACATTCAACATTAAAACAAAACAAATAACAACACATAAAAACAGATAAACCCTAAAGAGATGAATGATGAGTAATATAAAGTTATCGAACTAATATTTAGAAGAGAATTCGAGGATATGTTTCAAAAGAACTTCGAGTTGGGAAATGAGGATAAGGAGATTGAAAGACAAAAGGAAAAAATCCCTATGGAATTAGAAAAACTTATTTCCTCAATTAAGATAAATATAGAAAGACCACCTCTACCATTTACTCAGTACCAAGGGGAAGAATTGAAAGACAATACTAAACAAAAGAGTAACCAAGAAGAATTTGATCCAAAATCTAAATTATTTAGAGGTAATCCGATAAAAAATTGGGAGATCATGAAGTATCTTCTAAAGATCCATTTATTATAAAATTTAAGAATGAAATTAATATGAAAATTGAGAAAATCACTAGAAGAATATTAGATATAGAAAAAAAAATGAGGAACAAGGATATGAATCAATATGAAATGGAAGAGCTGAAAATTTTTTTTAAATTTGAGGACTTTGTCGGAATCTATGGATCTGGAAAAGATTGGGTGATTGATTAATGATTAATTAAATGGAATTTTGATCTAGGTGGAATGATTTGCTGAGCTGACGACGTTAATCAAAGCGCTTTATGGGAGGCAACCCATATTTATCAGTGTGGTTTGATTTAGTGTGCTTAAGAGGTATGATTGTTAGTGTTGTATTGTGTTTTCTTTTGTTTAGATTGATAAGTTTGATTGATGATTGGTAAATGTTTGGAATGTTAGTGGTTTGATTTGCTTTTTATGTGTCATGAGGGAGGTGATTTCCTAACTTCTTATTATGGTTAGATCTATATTTTATTCATATTTTTGGTGATATTGCACTTTATAGGAAGGTTTTTTGCATATTTTTTATTTCAAATACAAGAAATGGACTTTTGGAGAAAATGAAGCAAAAATGGTGCAATTTGGAGTAAAAATGAGTGAGAAAGAAAATTTTGACTTGACACATTTTGATATGTCTTTCTATGCTTAATCTCATTTACACTTCTCATAAATTTTTGAATGAAATTACACTTTAAATAAAGGTTTTTTAATGCTTATTTTGTAGGTCTATCTTTTAGGAATGCATCACAACTGAAACGCGGTGAAATTGAGCTAAAACAGTGTCAAACGGAGCATAACGGTGGAGTTGCTGCAGGTTGAAGCCGATAGTGCCAGAGTCCAGAGAACAATGAGAAATGGTACCGATCGTGCTTGGGATGGTTATTTTGCCATATACATTTAATTTGGATGATTTTTCGAAGGTTGCTTGAGGCATCTCTTTGGAAATTCATCCCTACACTATAATAGAGTGATTTTATGTCAGAATAAGTGTGTGTGTGAGTGGAAAAATGTGGAGAATATTTATAGATTTTAGAATAGGAGTAGAAATATAGATTTCTACCATTTTGGAGATTTTGGAGAGGGAATTTTGAGAGAATTTGTATAAAGATGTACTAGCATTGCATGGAATAGTGGGAGACTTTATGGGCAAGATTTTTATCTTTATTTCAAGGAGAAAAAGCTAAGTATTGTGTTCTTCATTGCCTTATGATTTTGTAAACACTTATATACTAGATTTGCTTTGAAAAAATGAAGTTTTTTGTTGTGTTCTTTTCGTGCTTTGTGATGTATCTTACTTACTCTATCTTTTTATTAGGAAGTTGTGGCATGAGAAGATTATGCAATTATTTTCATTTTACTTTTCTTTTGTAATGAGTAGGATTCATGTTTAAGATATTGGGATGCATGCTAGAAGAAGTTTTGATTATAAATGCGATTGTTTATATATATATATATATTGACTAAAAAATGGTGCCATACCTTGCAATTATGAATTTGTTTTCAATAGCATTCAAAATTCATCGTGCGTGTCGGCGCTATTTTTGATGTGGAGTTTGCCTGTAAGAAGCTGTCGGCGCTATTTTTGGTGTGGAGTTTGCCCGTAAGAAGCTGTCGGTCATCGGAATTGAAATCCCATTGCCCGCTTCGGAAGGACGTTAAAAAATTTTAGTTTTGAAAAAGATGAAGTCAAATTGAACCCATAATTTTCATAGTTTAGATGAAAGAGCGCTTTACCTCAAATTTTGTATCTCTCTCGAAGGATAAACACAAGAATTGAGGGTGAGGCTCGATCAAATAAACTAAAGAAAGTTATGACATCCGTTTGATCTGTGAAACCAATGTATTGGCCGACAAATTCCCCTATTTAATATAAGGAATTAAATAGGGTTTGTATTATGCTGGGTTCGGGAAAAGCTTCCTATAAGGGCAAGCCCCTATAGTTAATTACATCTTAGGTAACTGAAGTTACCTAAGAATACTCTCAATAAAATCAAGAAAACTTATCTTCAAGGAGTTCAAATGGTAAGAATATTTCAAAGATATTGGATGGAGAAATATGAAAGGGATTGGTTCAAGTTTGGAACATTTTGTTTTGGAGTCCAAATTAGGAAACACTAGAGGATATCACTGATCCGAAGGAAAACTTCGGTGATTTCCCAAGCCATTCTATCATTTTGCTTCAATTTAGGAGAAATTATTAAGATATTTCATCCTACAATTTTTATTAGGATTTATATTTGTGTGAAGCAATCAGCACAAATAACC
>NEWO01000861.1:226265-240792 GCA_003013225.1 Phalaenopsis aphrodite
GCCAAATTTGGGTCCCAAGGGCAGTTAGGTAATTTGGAGGTGCCTAGGGGCAAAAGACCAAGTTAGGCATTTCACATGGAATTGGATACATATCCATTCTAAATGAACCATGGATTAATGTATTGTGAAGATATGGTGTACCCTAGTTCCAAATCAACACCCAGGGTTGACCCTAAAGCCAAGTAATCCTATAGGGATTCTCCTTGAATTCTCTTATAATGATCTTATCTACGAAATGCTAGAGGTTAAGATCAATATGTGAAATTTCAAGTTGAGTAAAAAGAAGAGTTTTGAATTTCTAATGGTGGGGTACCTCTTCTAGTTTTCTAAGACTAGTCAATAGGAAAGTCATATGGCTAGACCTAGGTTACTAAAGAAGTTTCTAGACCTCAACCAATAGTGAGGTCAACAGTGCGTTGAAAGATGAGCAGTAAATACTAACAAAAAAACATTTAGTTCTACAAAACATATTAACATTTAAAAAAGCAATGATAAGTAAGTAGCAGGTGTACTTAGGGATGGTGAATTCGGGCAGAAGCAGCAACAAACAGTGTTATGAAACTTGCAGTTCTTTTACAGTGAGGAAACAAATTTTCAGTGAAGAAACTTGTTTTCCAATTCTATTTTCCTTTGGTAGCAACCAAAACTGCAACTTTAAGCTCAACACAAACACATATGTGGCTTCAAAGCATTCATTCCAAGTATTCCTTCCAAATTAGATTGAGAAGAAGAAAATCCAAAAGATGATGATCAGCTCAACTTGGTTTGGTTCGTATCGAATCTCTTGACTTCTGGCATATCGGCTGGACGTATGGTGAGGAGCAGCAGAAGTAGCAATGAGCTGAGATTACAAAGAATGATTAAGAGAGACAAATTAGTGAAACTATCCTTGGTGACGCCAAGAAGTTGAGTCAGGCTAGCACCCGTAAGACCACCAGCTACACTTCCGCCATTTGAGATGAACATTAAAGTTGCAAAAAGAGTTGCTTCCACGCAGGCAGGGCAAAGTCGATCCACTAGAACTAGTACATGCATGAATGAAGCCTGGGAGGCTCGTTGCTCCTTTCAGTTTAGCTAGTATGCGCTGTGTAAGTAGGAGAAAGCACGACCTAAAAAAAACTCGAGAAAACTAACAAATTGTAGGAAAAAAACAAACAAATAAAACAAAATAAAATATCACATAAAAAGGACACAGAATATGAGATTTATATGTCATATTGGGAATGTCCCCAATTGCGAAGAGGATCTGAGTGTAAGATTCAAGCTCAAATCCTGAAATATTGGGTTATATATGTATATGTATATATATAGGTGAAGAATTGGAGATTCTAGGGTGACAAACTAAAATCCCAAATTTGGTCTTAGTGTTTAAGAACTAAAGTGAGAGTTAGCCTTCATAGGAAGTGAAGTGGGAGCTCTTGACTGAGAGCCAGTATCCTCCCAGCCTAACCACGAATTTAGAGATTAAATCTAAGATTTGCCAATGATTCTCTATAACACTTGACTGAGGGTAGATAATTAAAATTACTCTTATTTGGCACATACAATATTTTATGTATCTCATTCCCTTACGTTATCCAATTCACTAAATAAGAATAGCAGTTTTTAACATCTCAAAGTTCTCCAAACCAATTCATCCAAAAAGGGTTATCTTTAGAACTAATATTTTCATTTATGATTAGTTATTAATTGTTTTCAAATTATGACTTACATTTAGGAGTACTTGTTAGAAAAACTACTTAAATCGATCTTCCAAACTAAGGACTAATAGTAATAGACTATAATTTAACTAAGGACCTCTGACCTCGCTTCTTTGTCGGATCGATACAGGGGTTTTTAAGGAAAGCCCTATATTACTTAAAGTGATACGTGCACTTTCGTAGAACCACTAGTGTGTGAACTATTTTATATATTTTATACCATTTTGATTTTAACTAATATAAATTAGGTCTAGATTTTGGCCATATTTTTGAAAGTTAAATTATTGCGTGATTTCGGTACAGGTCAAGTTTTTTACATTGTTACAGGGGATCTAAATTGACATAAAACATGTTGAAAAATAGCACGCACTAAGGGCACATCACTTATATTTATCATTGTAGGCATTCTTGGCTCATATACTACCTATTTTGTTCTGCATTGCTATAAGATTTGATTTTTGAATCATTAAATACTCCATATTATTCTCAAGTGAAACAAAACTAGAAGTAGATGGTCCTGCAGCTGATGCGGAGGGTCTATCACTACTTCCACTCCTAGTTCCAGAAAATGATTCAAATTTATGAATAGTGGGTTTTCTAATGAGTTTCAGTGGTTGCAACATTTCTTCATTTCTACAAAATTTTACTCTTGATTGTTCACATAAAGTGGAAATCAGAGCAGGATATCCCAAACCACTACCTGTCCAACTTCTAACAATGCTCTAAAAATTATGTATAATAAGAGCACCAATATCCACTGCTTTCATTTGGTTAATGCAGAAATTCAGCACTACTCTTTTCTTAATTACTTCACTCAGGTGATTAGTTGTAAGCAAATTTGTAGAGTCATGCCTGAGATTGATCATTTTACATGGAAGAGGAGAAATTGACATTGTGATTATTTTTATTTTTCCATTGTCATCTTCCATCGGTTAGATAAGCAATTACTTCATCAAGTGATGAATCAGTCATCACAAATGCAACATCGTCACAATGAATCCATAAAATTCATTGATGCTTCTTTGAGTAAATTCAAATTGCTTACCTCAAACATAAATGTTATCGTCCGTTGTCACTCAAAGATTGGCATAGAATTCTTAAATCACTGGAATAATGGCTACTGTAGTAAAGTAGTAGAAAGTTTCCCACTTCCGATCAATAATCAGCCTTTCAATCTCTCCTCACGAATTTGAAAATGCTCGCTCCTAAATCAACTTTCTCGAACCCATTTTAGTATTAAAGTTATGTTGGGCCTTAAAATTAACAAATCTCCTTGCATCGAAATCTCCAGCAAGCTTTCACCTCTTTACTCTTGGAGCCATAAGAATTTCTATATAAATTCTAATAAAATCCAAATGAATTCACAACATCATGAATTAAACTCCAAAAGTAGGAATATTTGGTAACATGCTTTTCACTATGGGTCTTTTTTAAACTTCTTCAAAAAACTCTAAAATTTTTGGATTTCCCAAAATGTAGGCATGATGAAAATTAAAAAAATTTTAGGTTAAATTAAAGCTCTTATAAAAAGAATATGAAATCCAAGACTTTTAGTCTTTGAAATCTCCTCAAATCCACCAAATAAGAAGCCCTAGGTTAAGTTTCAGCCTTGGTTTAGAGGTAGGGGTCGACCCAAGCAGTAAAAATGGCATTTTACATGGGTATTTCACGATTTTAAGTGATTTTAAGTCTTTTCAAGAAACTGGCACCTCAAGCACCAATTAGGCGCTTCTGGCGTCACTTCTGGCATCACTTCTGGCATCACTTCTCTATAAAATGGTGCCTCAGGCGCCAATGCCAAAAGTTTTTAGATTTTAATTTTCTTCAAAAATCTGATGTGTACCGCACCATGTCAACATCTAATTAACTAAACACTTATACTCATAATTAAACAATTTTCTAATATATAATTTCACAAATAAAGCAAAACTCACATTTTTATATAAAATATGAATGATTACAAACTAACAGTTTTCAAGCCAACACACTTAATTTAGTGTTGAAATCATGCCAACAAACAAACGTTGAAGCCTAAATATCAAAAATTTAACAAGAAATACATATAAGGTTCCTCAATAAAAGTAAATCAAATCTAGTACAAATACATAACAACAAATATAACTACAAATTCCATACTAAAAAGTTCAAACATCTTCTTCACTTTCATCATCTTGAATATTTCTCATGGATTGGTAGTGCACATACAAGTTGTAAAAAGGTCGGTGAGGAAATTCGTCCGTCGAATCTTCTTCAACCTAAGAATTTTTCTTAAACATGTGCACCAAAACTTCTTCAATACATCCAGTGCATTCAAAGTGTTCCTTCATCCTCCAATCTAGGTGGCCAAGCATTTCTGAAATATTTTCAATTGAATGCATAAGATTCTGTAGCTCTTTTTCCAACTTCTTAATCCTTTTCAAAAGTGCATTTGAACTAAAGCAAGGCTGAATAGACGTGAATTTTGTGATACTTGATTCATAAATGTATTCATATCGTTCTCCTCCCAAATTCCTGTGCAGTCGTAATAAACTTGTGGGTCCATAGGCTTCCAAGGGAGAAGCACTTTTTCCCAACTTTCATAAAGCACTTGTGAATGGCTACACAACAGGAATATGGGAGATGGATGTCCCAGTCCATAAGTTGATATATTAATAATTAAACCTAAAACAAACTTTACTATTAAAGAACCAACATCAATAAGTATTTTGTTTTGAATACAATAATTCAAAATCGTACTTTTCTTTGTCATTTTACTGCTTTTCATTGTAGGAAGTAGTTTTGATGCAATAAAGAAATGTCACTCCTTTGATGCAAGATTCAATAATGATGAATAAAAACTTACATGTCTGTTATCTCTGGTCTCCCAATTTCCTTATTCATTAGTAAGGTATCGATAAAGTTCATCCATATTATCTCTCGTACAGACAAAATTGGCATTGTGACAAATAGGAACACTTTCAATCTTAAACATATCGTCTTTTCTTGAAGGAGTAAATTGTACCCACCAACCTCGAACATAGACAACTCCTTGGTTAATTCCATGAAGATTAGCGTAAAATGCTTTAACCACTAGAACTACTACAACGATAGTGGTATAGCAAAGTACTTCTCAGTGTCCTTGTTCAATAATCTCCCCCACTCGAGTATTCGACGTGTTCAATCTTTGATTGATAAAGCCTCACTACTTGATTACTTTTTTCTTCACAAGAACTCGATCGTATAACTTTTGCGCATCAAATTGATGAACTTCCTCCTGGTGAAAATTCCATATCTAGCAATTTCTTTAGAGTTGGAAGACATGATTTGAAAAATGGTGGCTTTCCCTTCGTTTTACCATCTTAAATATCTTTAGGATTTGGTTTTAGGGAGTTACTAGGAAGAAATCACACCAAAAACTCTCAAAAACTGCCTTTTAAATCATCCTAAGTTGTTTCCATCGCTACAGTGCTTATGGCGCCAATCTAGCGTTTCAAGCGCCAGTTCAATGGAAAATGGCGCCTTATGCACCAGTTCAGATTTCTGCACTATTTCGTTTTAAATCCAAACAACTCTCAAATTTTCCATATAAGTCAATAAATAAAGATGTTTTAATGTATTTTCTTAATATATAAATCTCTCAAATACACAAAATTCATAAATAAAGCATAAATTTATATATGTAATACTACTTATAAAAACAAATAAAATCATAAACAAAAATAAATATGGGTTGCCTCCCATAAAGCGTTTAGTTTAATGTCGTCAGTTCCCAGTCATTACTCTGGGTGACCCAACAGTACAGTCTCTTTAAATACTAGTCTTCAATCATCGAATATGGTTTTAGGCGGTGCCCATTCACTTTAAATACATTTCCAGTATTTGAATCTTCAATATTAACAACTCCATAGAGATATAGTTTTACAATTATGGATGACCCTGTCTGCCTAAACTTTAGTTTTCCAGGAAATAATTACAATCCTGTATTATATAATAAAACTTCCTATCCAAGCTTAAATTCCTTTTTTTGTTATCTTCTGATCATGTCATTCTTTCATTCTCTTCATATATATCCTCGAATTACATAAGATTCATTCCTAATCTCTTCAAGCTCATTAATTTGCAATAATCTTTTCTCACTAACTTCTTTTAAATTAAAATTAAACTCCTCAATCGCCTAATAAGCTTTATGTTCTTATTCTACTAGTAAGTGACAAGTCTTCCAAAAAATTAATCTGTACGGGGACATTCCTATAGCTGTCTTGCAAGCTGTTCTATAAGCTCATAACACAGTATCTAATCTAGCAGACTAATCCATTTTATTAGGATTTATAGTTTTTTTTCCAAAATTCTCTTAATTTCATGATTAAATATTTCTGCTAAACCATTAATTTGCGGATGATATGTTGTTGTAGTCCTATGTATAATATTATATTTTCCATCAATTTTTGAATTTTTTTGTTTCAAAAGTGAGATCCTCCATGAGTAATGATTATTCTCGACATTCTATATCTTGTAAAAGTCATTTTGATTAAAATTTTGAAACACTCCGAGCATCACATCTAGGTAAAGTGATTGCTTCTATCCACTCTGATACATAGTCCACTACAATTAATATATATATATATATATATATATATATATATATATATATATATATATATATATATCCAAAGGAATGTACAAATGATCCCATAAAATCTTATCCCCAAACATCAAAGATTTTCAACTTCCAAAGTAAAATTTAGAGGAATTACATTTCTTTTTAAAATATATATATATTAACTTTTCTAAATAGAGTAAGCCAATAAAATCCAGATTATAAAATTTTCTGAGAAGTTCTATTAATCCCAAAAAAATCTCTAAATTAAGAATCATGACATTTTTGGATAATATCTTCTATTTCTTCATAAGGCACACATCTCCTCATAACTAAATCTTTATATTGTTTGTACAAATATGAGTTTCTTCAATTTCTTCATAAGGCACACATCTATTCATAACTAAATCTTCACATTGTTTGTACAAATATGGGTCATCCCAAAAGTAAAATTTTGCTTCGTGAATAAATTTCTTCTCTTTTTATTTTTTCAACTCAAATTGACAATGTAGTTTATAATATCAACATACAACAGCATTTCCCATTCTTTAATAGCATAATTTTTTTCATCATGAAAAGTTTCATTTATTTTTTTTCAAGATCAAATGTTTCTTTATGTTCTAGTCTAGATAAATGATCAGCAATGTGATTGTCAGTTCCTGTCTTATCAACTACCACAAAATCAAAGATCTTGCATTAGAAGTACCCATCTAATTAATCTTGGTTTCACATTCTTCTTTTCTATAAAATATTTTATAGTCGAGTGGTCTATATGCATAACACATTTAGCTTTAATTAGATATGACCTAAACTTATCAAAATCTGAAATAATGGCTAATAACTCTCTTTTAGTGTTGGTATAATTCATTTGAGCATCATTGAGAGTTTTACTAGTGTAGTATATAACTTAAAAATTTTGTCATATCACTCACCTAATACAGCCCCAATTGCATAATCACTAGCATCACACATTAATTCGAACGGTTTCTCACAATTATGTGAAACAATTATAGGAGCAGCGATCAATTTCTCTTTCAATGTTTCAAAGGCATTAAGACCCTCTTAATTGAAATAAAATTTTTTATCTTTTTCCAAAAGTTAGTGTAAAGGCTTTGTAATTTTTTAAAATTCTTTGATATATTGCATGTAAAAACCATCATGTCTTAAAAAGCTCATAAATCCTCTTAAAGTAGTAGGTGGAGGTAGTTTAGATATTACTTGTATTTTTATCGGATCTACTTCCATGTCATTTTCTGAAATTTTATGCCCAAGCACAATTCCTCCTGCAACCATGAATTAACATTTTTCCAAATTTAATATTAGATTCATTTTTTTTCACATCATTTTATAACTTTCTCTAAATGATTTAGACATATTTAAAAGGAAGTTCAAAACACAGAAAAATAATCCATAAAGAATTCTATCCCTTTTTCAATTAAATCACTGAAAATCAATATCATACATCTTTGAAATGTTGCAGGAGCATTACATAAACCAAAGGACATTCATCGAAAGGCAAAAGTACCATAAGGACTAGTAAACATTGTCTTCTCTTAATCTTCTAGAGTAGTTGGTATTTGATGATAGCCGCTATATCCAACTAAAAAGTTAAAATATATATGCCCAGCTAGCCTATCCAACATCTGGTCCCAAAAAGTTAAAGGAAAGTGATATTTCCTAGTGGCTAAATTTAATTTTCTATAATCTATTCAGATTCGCCATCCAGTGACTTGTCTTGTTGGTATTAATTTGTTATTCTCATTTGTCACTATAGTCACATCTCCTTTCTTTGGAACATAGTGAATTAGACTCACCCAAGCACAGCTTGAAATAGGATATATTATTCTCGCATCTAACCATTTTAAAATCTCTTTCTTAAAAACTTCTTTTATCAACAGGTTTAATCTCCTTTGAGGATCAGCTTTTGGTTCATGATGATTTTCCAATAATATTTTGTGCATACAAATTGAAGGGCTGATTCCTTTTATATCAGCTAATGTCCATCCAAAGGTTTTCTTAAATCTTTTTAAAGTTTCGAACAACTTTTGTTCTTGTGCTTCAGTTACCTCTAAGGATATGATAACATGTAATGTAGATAAATCTCCTAAAAAGGCATATTTTAATTGTGTAGGAAGTATTTTCATTTCTAGTTCAAGAGGTTTCTCAATCGATGAAATTAAATTTTTGTTATTATCCATAGGATCTAACAATTCAAATTGTTCTTGAACATAATCAAATTCTTTATTACTCACTTTCATAAATTCATCTTGAATTATATCATCATCCTCACACTCCAAACACTCTTCTTCAATTTTTTTTCAAATGTATTCGTTAAATATTCATTGCTTGAATAGTCATTAATTTCCATACTGAAGCATTTATCCTCTCTTCCCTTTGCTTGATGTCTCATTGACTTTGCAATATTAAATGTGACCCCTTGATCGCTAAGTCTCATCATTAGTTGTCCTTTCTGCACATCTATCAAAGCTCTTCCAATGGCAAAAAATGGTCTTTCTAAAATGGTAGGAATTTTTTATCTTCCTCCATTTCTAACACAATAAAATCAACAAGAAAGATAAATTTATCAACCTTTACCAAAACATCTTCCATAACTCCTTTATGATAGGTATTCAAACGATTACTTAATTGAAGAGTTGCAGTAGTAGGTGAAATTTCTCCTAAACCCAACATTCTGTAAATCGATAGAGGCATAAGAGTAATACTGGCTCCAAAATCACATAAAATTTTCTAAATAATCTTTCACCAATAGCATAAGGAATAACAAAACTATCAAGATCTTTAAGTTTTTCAAGAAGCTTTTTTTAAATTATGGCGCTACACTCCTCACTAAGTGCAACAATCTCATTATCTGTAAACTTCCTTTTTTAATTAAGTATATACTTCATAAACTTCACATAGTTTGACATTTGTTATAGAGCTTCATGATATGGAATGTTTATTGTCAATTTCCTCAACATTCCCAAAATTGTAAATTAGTTATCTTTATTTTTTTGCTTCAATCTTTGAGGAAATTGAGGTGGTGGTCTTTCTACAGTAATTTTCATTGGTTTGGTAGGATATTTTGACTCAAAATGAAATCTTCATTAGTTTTTTCATTTTCCACCCCTTCTTTTTCAACGTCAACTTCTTTTTGAACTTTTGTTTCCAATTCTTTTCCACTTCTGAGTTGAATAGCCTTAATTTGCTCTTTGTTCTGTTCTTTAAGATTAACTTTAAATTTACTAGGCAATGTTCCTGGATGTATATTGCTAAGTGCAGTAACAATAGGGTGATAAGGTTTGTAGTTTGAATTCCCTTGATTGTTGAAGTTTCCTAATGGGTTTGCAGCATTGTTCCCCCATTGTGGATTTGCAGCATTAGAGTTATTATTACTCCAACTAAAATTTAGGTGATTTTTCCAACCAGGATTATAATAAGTGGAATAAGGATTATTAGATCGATTGCTTATGGCATTTAAATTCTCATACGAAGATAGAGATTCTATAATTTGTCCCAGTGAATTTTCCTCAAGCACAAGAGGTGTCTAAAAATAACTTATTCCATATTGATCTATCTTCTCTGATATTGCAGAAATTTGAGCAGCCAACATAGAAATTGTATCAGAATCATAAAGACTAGCTACTCTTTTAGGGTTTACCCTTTCAGTGGGTCATTGCAAATTATTAGTAGCCATCTCTTCAATTAAGAATATGCTTGATCAAATGGTTTTGACATTAATGATTAACCAACGACAACATTAATTATTGATTTAAGAGATCCAACCAATCCATTATAAGAAGTTTGAATTATTAACCAATCTGGCAATGCACAGTGTAGACGCTTTCTAAGGAGATTTTTAAATCTTTCCCAAGCTTCAGAAATTTATTTCTCTTCAAACTAACAAAAAGATATAATATTTTTTCTAAGCTTAGCAGTTTTTGATGGTGAGAAATATTTAGATAAATATTTTTGTGATAATTCTCCCCAAGTTCTAATAGATCCAGGTGCTAACAAGTTTAAGCACATCTTAGCTTTACCCCTTAATGAAGAAGTAAAAAGTCTAAGTCTGATGACATCATTCAACACTCCATCATATTCAAATGTAGCACACAATTCTTGGAAATTAGCAATGTGTAAATTAGGATCTTCAGTCAGTGTTCTCACAAACTGATTATTTTGTACCATTTGGATAATAGTAGGTTTAAGCTCAAATGAATTGGCAACTACACCAGGGTTTTGTATTCTCAAATGAATTTCATCTGTTGTAGGATTAGCATAATCTCTTAAAGGTCTCTAATGATGTTCATGATCATTTCCAGAATTATTCAAGCTGCAAGCCATTTTTTTAAAATTATCTATCCCTTTTTATTGTTTTCAATTTTTTCTAATTATTCTCTCTAACTCTGAATCGTAAGATACTAAACCTACCAATCTTATACTACACATACAAAAACACAATAAGCAATTAAAATAAGCAAACAAACTAAAATTTAAAAATATTTCATTAAACTACATATAATTTTTCAGTTTAAATAAAATGTTCTCAATTCTGAAGTTGATTATTGTTACTCGCAGGCAACAGTGCCAAAAAACTTGATGCGGTGGTCGGCTAGCACTAATAGTGAATATGCAGTTCAATCCTAATAAAAATAAATTCAATATAAATAATTTTATCTTTTAAAATCTCTAAGCTGCCAAATTCATAATAATAACATAATTATACGTATCACGCAAGTAATAAAGGGCTTTAATGGAGTCTGAAATATCGATTACACAGGGAGTTCGAAATTCCTATGGTTATAACGTCAGACACAATATTCATACTATAAAACTTAAGTTATCAAAACAGATATAAAGTAAATTTAATGTGTGCTAAATGAAATGCAGTTAAAAGAACTAAGTTAACTAAACTAATTGTTAAACTTCAAAAGTAAACTTATAAAAACTAAACAAAGTTTTGAAATGAAGAGTTCAAATTTAAAAGAAAATCCTTCCCCTTTATAGTGAGTTACGGAAGGTGAAGAAATTAAAATCATTTGAAATACGTATAAAATTGTATTGTGCTAAATAGGAGCAATCCTATTATTTACTTTTTAAGAGTACATAAAGAACATTGACTAATCTAGAGCTTGGTCCCTAAATCTGTGGTTAGGTTGAGAGGATACTAGCTGTCTCTCCAGAGCTCGCACTTCTCCCTTACCTGAGGGCTAACAATCTCGCTTTAGTTTCCAGGAAATTGGAACAAATTGGGGATTTAATATGTCACCTTAAAATCTCCAAATCTGCGCCAATCAAAGTATAGTTCCATATTTATTTGCATGCAACCACATGGATTACATTCTCACCCATGAAATTGATTGCGACTCTTACCTTATTGTAGAAAGCATAGCCCTTTCAAATCGTATGTTTCTCAACAATCTTTAACCATTCAATTGGCCATATTGGAAATTAAATGAAGATCAGAGTTTGAATCATCACAATTTATTAACATTTAAAACCATACTAAATAAAACTAATTCTTCACAAATCCACATCTTATTGTAGGAAGAAAGATAGAGAAGACTACTCAGAATTCATGAGAATGATACGATAAAACATGAATTTCATATACAAAAATAAGTTTACAAAATAATGAAAGGAAATAATACAACTTAGCTCACACTTCTTCCCAAGCAAATCCCTAGAAGTTTCCCTTAAGCACTGTCTCTCTTTACAATCATGCTCAATTCTCTCTTAGAAGTGTAATGAAGAAAAATTCTCTCACATTCCCTCTCCTCTTAATACCCTAGAAGAAATTACTTCCTTCTCTCTCACATCAAAACATTTATCTCTGTCTCACGCCCCCTCTCATCTCAAGACTCCTCTCCCCTTTAATTGGGGCCCAAAAGGAATTCATAATTGCCTCCAGTTTTTCCATAAAAAGTCACACCTTTTTACACCAAGAGATAAGTCCCTTCATTTAGGAGATATATCTCTTCATTGAAGAGCCTTCTAAAGTGTTTAGATACATTGAACCACTCCATGGGACGTTTAAAATATTGGAGCTTTCAAATATAGCTCAAAAATAGTCACAAACCAACTTACTCTATCTTAATTCGTCTCTGGCGCTTCTAGCCCCAGCCTAATGAAGTCTGCACTGTTTTTTGGAATCTGACACTTCTGGGACCAATCTGGTCCCTCTAGTGCCGCTTCATTGTAAAATGGCAACTCTGACACTAGTTTCTGGTGCCAGGATCACAAAAATCTCCATTTTGGCACCAAATTTCCTCCTTTTTGCTCCAAATGCCTAAAATTGATATACTTACATGTTGGCCTCACTTTTGGTTGACGTTTAGTTTTCCCTCTTTAGTAGCCTAAGGTCTAGCCATAGGACTTTTCTGTTGACTATTCCTAGAAAACTTGAAAATGAACGCTCACCTTTAAAAACTCTAAATTCTTTTGTGCTTAACTTAAAATTCCATATACTGGTCCTAACCTTTAGCACTTAGTAAGTGGGGCCACTATAGAGGAAGCTCAAGGGGCATCTCCATAGGACTGCTTGGCTTTAAGGTTGACCCTGGGTGTTGGTCTGGAGCTAGTTCACTCACTTGCACTCACTTGCACCCACTTTCACTCACAACCCTAAAACCCATATTTGTTGAATTTGAACCCTCGATCTTATGCGAAACTGATGCAGATGGTCCTCTAGACCCACTAACCCTAGACTGGCGTTTAATTAAGACCAGTACATAGAGGACCCAAATGGGGATTTCATTAGTTCATAGCTCATATAAGGTGGTTGGCACCCCAATTCTACATAAAAATTCAACTTGGCCTTTTGCCCCCAAATCCACCCAAATTACCTAAAGACCCCCAAACCTCAAATTTGACCAAAATTCTCAATTTCACCCAAAATATATTCAAAAATCATTTCAAGCCATTTGAAACTACCCAAATTGCTCAAAACATCCCAAAAATTCCAAAATTAACAAAATACCCTCAAATTTGCCAAAATTACAAAAATACCCTTGGTGGCCCAAACTTTCCTAAAACCCTCAAAATCATTTCAAATGTCCCCAAAATTAATTTGGACCCTTTAATTGAACCCAATTTGACCACTTTGACCACTTTGACCAAAAAGCCCCAAATTGCCCTGAAAGGACTAATTTCTCCAAATTCACCCCAAATCTCCCTCAATTTCACCTCAATTTTTCCAATTTCAATTCTAAACTTAAATTCATCTTTCATATGATCATTTCAAACCAAATATAAGTCCAATTGACCCACATTTAATTCCAATTGCAATCTAGACCAAAGCCCCCAATTTTGACCATATGACCCATTCCCACTCAATTGAACCCCCAAATCCTTCCAATTACCCCTATTATGCATCATAAACTCTTTGAAAAATCTCTACATATCAAATTAAGCCCTCAATTGGCTTTGGTCAAGCCTTAATTTCACTCAATTTCAACCTACATTAAAAATCCCCAAATTTGTACCAAATTGGCTGCTCCAAATTCCATCAAATTGAATGCCCTAATCCCAAAATTGACTCCCAATTTATGTTGAAAACTCTTTATGACATTCCTATAGACCATTTTGAACCATCAATTTGGACCTAACCGAACCTTATCCTAACCTAAACCCAAGTCCAATCCAACACCACCAAACTGAACCTCCAAACCAATTCAAAATCACCCCAAATCTTTTCTAAACTCCTTATGACAATTATTTAAACCAAATCGATCAGTTAATTGGGCTCAATGTAATGGTTAGCCCAATCTAAACTCAACTCTAAGCCAATTTGAACCAAATGAACCCATACACCAAATTTGACTCAACCAAACTAAATTGGCCAACAAAGGACCATTCCAACCACCAAGTGCATGCTATTAACCAGGCTAAATCTACTTAAATCACCCTAGGTGAGCTATGGACCAATGGTCCCATAATTTAAGGTATTTTACCCCTTTTGGGACTAGACTTGACATATCTTCTCATCATTTCATACCATTAGGGGTTAACCATCATTAACAATCCCCTGACCTCCCGAAGCTAAGAAGTGACCATACCTGGGCCAGCCACCTCCACTGCTGCTTGAAATAGCAAGCCTAAAGTTGCCCCCATTAGGCAAAACCCAAAATAAAACCTCCCTGAGCTGGCCAAGTCTGATTGGTTACTGTCGGCACTATTTTTGGTGTGGGGTTAGCCCGTAAGAAGCTGTCGGTCATCGGAATTGAAATCTCGTTGCCCGCTTCGGAAGGACGTT
>NEWO01000862.1:0-26332 GCA_003013225.1 Phalaenopsis aphrodite
GATTCTTCTTGAATTCTCTTATAATGATCTTACCTACTAAATGTTAGAGGTTAAGATCAATATGTGGAGTTTCAAGTTAAGTAAAAAGAAGAGTTTTGAATTTCTAATGGTGGGGTACCTTTTCTAGTTTTCTAAGACTAGTCAATAGGAAAGTCCTATGGCTAGACCAAGGCTATTAAAGAAGTTTCTAGACCTCAACCAAAAGTGAGGTCAACAGAATGTTATAAGGGCTTTTCAACATAATTTGTGGCAAATGGAGTAGGCCATGAGTTCAATTTGGTGGAACCAAGTCATAGGGCCAAAATTGAGGTTTTTGGTTTAGCTCAAAATTGGGTTCAAATTATGGACCAATTGAGCTAGTATTTAGTCTATATTGGTCATATCAAAATTGAATTTGAGTTTATAATTGAAGTTGGGGGAAATTAAAACCAATTGGATAGACATTTGGGGTAATTTAGGTAAAATATGGGCCTTTAAAGGACAATTTGAGGGTTTTGGTCAAAGATGGTCAAATTGGCCAAATTGAGTCATGTGATAGTTGAGAAAAAAAGAAATTGGGAATATTTTGGAGGTTTTGGGAATTTTTGGGATTTTATGGAATTTTTGGAATTTTGGGCTAATGAGGGGTATTTTGGTAACTTGGCCAATTTTGGTGATTTTGGGTAGTTTGGGTGTTTTCAAGGTGTTTGAAATGTTTTTTGAACCAAGTTGGGTATTTTGGGTAGATTTGAAAATTTTGGCCAAATTTAGGGTCCCAAGGGTATCTAGGTAATTTGGGGGCGTTTAGGGGCAAAAGGCTAAGTTGGGTATCTTGGTAGAGTTGGAGTGCCAACCACCATTAATAAATCATGGACCAATAGAGACCCCATTTTGGGTCTTCTATGTAGTGGTCTTAGCCAAACCCTAGCTTAGGGCTAATGGGTTTAGAGGACCACCTACATGAGTCTCACAAAAGTATCAAGGGACCAAAGCCTAGAAATTCTGGGTTTAAAACAGCGAGTGATTATGAGTGTAAGTGATTGCAAGTGAGTACCTTAGCCCTAGACCAACACCAGTATCAACCCTAAGGTTCAGCAGTCCTAAGGGTAACTCACCTTGAGTTCTCTCATAGTGACCCCAGCTACTAAGTGCTAGAGGTTAAAACCAAGATGTGGAACTTCAAGTTGAGTAAAGAAGAGTGTAGAATTTCTAATGGTGAGGGTTCCTTGTCTAGTTTTCTAAGAATAGTCAATAGGAAAGTCCTATGGCTAGACCTTAGACTACTAAAGAGGATAAACTAAACCTCAACCAAAAGTGAGGTCAACAGGGCCCTAACGGTTTCAATTCTGAATTTTATGTTAAATCTTGGAAAATTGTTCAAAATGATGTGGTTATTGCTATTCAGAGTTTCTTTAAAGGGGAAACCCTTAAGAAATATTTCTCCTCTGCCACTATGGTCCTTATCCCCAAATCTACTCATAAATAGACTTGGGACCACTTTCGGCCTATTTCTCTCACTTCAGTGATTTCGAAGGTTATCGGTAAAATAATAGTAAAATAGTTACAGCCACACTTAAATCAGATTATCACTCAGAATCAATCTGCATTTATACAAGGAAGGGGTATTACTGATAACATTTTGCTTGCTCAGAAACTACTACTCGATATTGATAAGAAGTGTCGTGGTGGCAACATGATTACTAAGCTTAATATTCGTAAAGCCTATGACTCTTTTAATTGGAAGTTCATTCTGGACATCCTTAAAGCTAGGGGTTTCCTCCCTCTTTTTGCCATATTATCCAAAATTGGCTAAATCATAATCACTATAGCATTCTCATGAATGAGGAGTTACATGGTTTCTTTAATACTGGTCGTGGGATTAAACAAGGCGATCCTCTTTCACCAACTATATTTATCCTAGTTTTTTATTATTTCTCCCGGTTTATTAATCATAAATTTTAGAATATGTCAACACTCCAATATGATAGTAAGGCTAAGGTGCTCGTTTCTCATTTAGCTTATCCCGATGATGTGATCCTTTTCTCTAAGGCTACAAAATACTCTATCAGGAGCATTTTCCAAATTTTTGAGGAATTTCAATTACTATCGGGTCTCCAATTAATGCCACCAAATGCAATCTCTATTTTGGTAAATTTGTGAATCATCATATTATTGCGTGGGCGCCTAATTTCACTAGTTTCTCTATTTTGAATCTTCCTATTAAATATTTAGGTGTCAACTTACTTAAAGGGCGTATTAGACAATCTCAGCTTGATGAGGTTGTGGACAAGATAAGAAAATTGATGCTTGATTGGAAAACTAGTTTTTTGTCCTTTGGTGGCCGTATTACAGTTCTTTGAAGCATTATTCAATCTATGCCTTTGTATGTTATGCAAGTTATTCACATCAAAAATAACACTCAAAAGATCCTTGAACGCTACTTTAATAATTTCTTATGGGCAGGTACTCTTTCGAGCAAGAAATGGTGTTCGTGGAAGGTTATTTGCAAACCTACATTTGTGGGTGGCTTGGGTTTCAAGCAACTTCATCATATTGCTGAAGTTAATCTTTTTAAGCATTGGATTAATTTTTGGAGTGGTAAATCTTTATGGGCTGATTTTTTATATAAGAAATATTGCAAGAACAATCACCCAACTACTGTGGTGTGGAAGAAAGTGGACTCTACGATGTGGAAAAGGCTTATTCAAGTTAGAGAATAGGCTAAGGGCTTTATTTTTTGGGATTTGGGTTATGGTAATGTTTCATTTTGGCATGACTCTTGGTCTCAGATTAATTTCATACCTAAGGATGTGGTGAATAATGATCTTATTGTCTATGGTACCTGGTTGAATGATTCTTGGTACCTTCCCTTTCTTACTCATTTGGTAGGGGTTGAAAACATTGCTTTTATCTCCTCTATTTCTTTTGATAGTCAAAAGGCTGATACTCCTATGTTGAAGGTCTAGTCTAATGGATCTATTTCTAAAACTATACATAACGCGACACATAGTTTTCAGCCCATGCTTTGGGGAACAACATTTGGAACTATGCGCTTACCCCCTCAATGTCTTTCTTAACTTGGAGATTATTTCACCGTTTACTTCCTTGCAACGACATACTTAAATTCAAGGGCTTAAGGATGGCTTCCTGTTGTTCTTTGTGTAAAAATCATGAGGAAACCATGCAACATTTATTTTTCTCTTGTCTGTTTTCCATATATATCTGGAAGTTGGGGGGACTGTGGTTTAGCACTACAATGTTTCCGGCGGAAGACTTAACATCCACCACTTTTTTGTGTAACCCGAATCAAAGGAATAATCATTTTCTACAAATTTATCCTTATATTGTATGTTGGTTCTTATGGATGACCCGGAACGAAGTTAAGCACAATAATGGGAAAGCTATTTGTTCTTATGTTTTCTCTAATAATTTTTCTTATAGCCTTAAAGTTTTCAAGTTTTGTGGCATGAAGGACTCTTTCTACTCTGGTATCGATTATTTTGACTCTTTGGGTCATTCTACTCCGGGTCAGATGACACCGCCGCACCTACCAACATTGGTTAGATGGCGCCCTCCGTCTTTGGGGAGGGTGATGATTAATACGGATGAAAGTTTGAGTTGCGGTGGTGCTGGTTTTGGCAGAGTTGCTAGAAACAATAAGGGGTACTGCATTCTATACTTCACATCTCCTTGCTATGATGACTCTGATTTACAAGCGGAAGCCCACACAATTTTAATGGCGGTTAATATTATCGTTTTATTGAATTGGCATAACCTTGAAATTGAGACTGATTCTAAGATTCTCTATGAGATTTTAAATCTAGGTATGCAGGTGTCGTGGGACATTTTGTACTTTATTAATCAGATTAAACGGCTTTCTTCTTCTATTACTATCGCTTGGAGCTTTATTCATACAGAGGGTAATAGGTCGGCAAATTGGCTAGTTAAGCTGGGTGCCACAAAGCCTTCCATTATTGTGGGAACGGTTTCACCCCCTCCATTAAAAGTTTTGTTTCATGGAGATTCCCTGGATGCACCTTATGTTCGAAATGGTTAGGAATGTTAGGGAGTTTTGTGGCTTTTTTGGTTTTCAAGCTTGGGAGGGATGTCTCAACATAGGATGTTTTTTTTGTTCATTATTTCTAAAAATTCGGTGGATGGCTTTCTCGGGAAAAAAATTATATTAGCTTTGATGTGGCATAGATCTCTCGGGTTGACAATTTCTATTTTTTGTTCCATGCATGACTGGAATTTTTCCTCTCCTATGCATAAGCTAGAATCCTTCTATGGTTATTCATACTGCTGCTATGTTTCCAAGGGAATTTGGTATGGATGCTGGTGTTTGATTTTTGGGAATATATGTTATTTTCTTTTAGAATCTTAGCAAAATCTTCGTACATCGGCGGGACTCCATTTTCTGACAAGTCGTTTGGAACTATGTCTCAAAACTCCCTGTTATGGATTCATGTGGTTTTGCAGCTATTTTTTATACCCGGAGATAAAGATTTTTGGTCCAATATGTTGTGTTTCATTTCATCTACGACAGATTTTTTTTGGTACTTCCTATCACCTCTGGTTCTGCTATTTTTTGGTATACATACTTGAATTTATTTTTGTATACGGAATTGGGATGTAGAACTTTATTTTGTTTTTATTTAGGGTGTTTGGTGTGGAGTTGTATTTGGAAGCGGTACCCCCTAAGAAGAGCGTTATGTATTTTTTACTATTTTGATAGTGGGGGAACCTCATCCAACCCCATTTTTTTAACCTTTTTTTGGTGATTAACACCTAGGGAGCCGAATAATGCTCCTTCCCTTACACAAATATATAAATATAGAAAACACATTAACATGAATAAGTAAAAAATGGTTTTCATGATTATCTATTGAACAAAAAATTACTATAAGACAAACATGTGACCCAAATAATCCTGGAAATTGGCCTAATGAATATGCAAAATATTTAAAAGGAGAATTTTTAGGATATAAAGTATATCTTATTAGAAACACATAAAAAAATGCTTCTTCTTATTCTTTTTAGGAAATATAAGTCCTAAAAAGAACTTTACAGAAATATCGAATGAGTGACAACAATTTTCTCTATATAACATGAGAATTAATTTTCAGATATATTTCCATACAATTGAAAATTATCAAGTTACTTATATATATGAAAACTTTGACTATAAAATTATATTTGAATTATGTAAATGTGGAATGATAAGAAAGATTTATTTAGAAGATGGAAATCTTCTCAAAGTACTTCCAAAACAAATATGTGATGTTGTAGAAAATTTTCATTTTGTAATTAAGCATTGAAATATATTTATAAAATATTTTAAACTTATTCTGAAGAAAAAGATTGAAATATTTTCTTAAATCAAATAGGGATTAGTAGTGAACCATCTATTTCCAAATATAAACATACTGGAACTGAATTCCTGAGAAATAAAGCTGAAGAATTATATCAAATATTATTTGAGACGAAAAAGATTGATATGTGTAATATATGGGTTTAACATTGCTTTGAAATTTTTTTTTTATTTATAGTCACTGTAAGCAATCAACTTGAAAAATACATGAAGCTATGTATAAAAAATGACATTCAATTTTAATTAAAAATAATGTCAGTGCAAGTAAAACAGTGCAAGAATTATTTTGCCAAAAGCTTCAACAGAAAGAAAGATTACATAAGTGCATGTATTGTCAAAAAATGAATACAATACAAGAAATACGGGAGAAGCTAGAAGCTAAAAGCTTATGAAAAGATTCTCCGAAATTATTGAATATCTCAATTATTCAATAAAGCTTGATAGATGACAAAACTATGGGTCCCACTCACTAGAAAAATCAAGAAAAGTTGAAGCGGTGAATTATTGAAGATGATGTAAGCAGTGACGTCAAACTGCTCAATTATTAGAGAAAAAATTGTCAGCCATGACGACTCAGAGCAACTAAAAGCTCTATATATTGGAGGCCTCTCTTCATTTGGAGGCAGAACCTTCCGCACTACTTTTCTATTTCTCTTTTTTCTTTCTCTGGCGTAAATTAATGTGTGCTAGCCACTGTGACTAAATTACAGACTTCTTCCTCAAGATGTCTGTAAGTCTTTATTTTAAGCATGTATGATCTTTTATTTTCCTTTTCTTATGAATGGTAATAATATTATGTTTTCTTGTATATTTCTATTCTAGTTACGCTTAGTGTAGAAAACGAAACTAAAGCTATGTGAGTCGTGGTCTGAATAGGATCTATATGATCTTGTCGAGCTTTTATCTTCTTTAGAAACCCACGAAGAAGAACATGATATGAACCGAAGATGTATGGATCAAATATTAGAATAGGAATAAATAACTTAATATAATACTTTATCATAATTAAGAAGGAAATGTAATGGACCCTCTTGTTTAAGATAATCTGCAAACAGATTGAGGAAGAAGATCTTATTAAAAAAATGAATTCTAAAACGAAAGATTTGATAAATATAGAAACAGAATTAAGAAATATACAAGAAAGCTTAGAAAAAATAAAAGTAAATATTAATGATTATAATAGTCAAATGAGTGACAAAAATTCTCGAAATAAAATGGTATCAGAGCCTGATGATCTAACTGGGACATTTCCAAATTATCGAGAAGTTTTTGAAGAAATAAATTAGGAATATAAAAAATATGAAGCACTTAGTAAAAAACAAGGTATTACATATAATTGCCCCGTACATAAAATATGTTTATGTACAGAATATTATTCTTGTGACTCAGCTTTTTCTTCATATGAAACTGAGATTAGAGAAGAAAAAAGAGTTAAGAAGAAAACTATTATTTAACGATTTTATAGATGACATAGGAAATAAGTTAGATGTTGAATAATGATAAATAAATCATATCTTGAAAAAGAATTTAATCGTATTTGTGAGTTATTAAAGATAAATATTAAAAATAATCAACTAGAAGTCTTTTAAAAAGAACAAATGTTTCATATAAAATCTCCTCTAAGAAATTGCAATGAATGGATTGTAATAAGCTATATGATTTTAAAAAAGCAATTAGAATTAGGATTATATTCTGAAATCATAACTAATGAACAACTCGTCAATTTATGGAACTAAATCAAAATCAATTGGAAAAAAATAAATTATTTAAAAATTTAATTCAAAACAGATATAAAAAACTAGCTCATATTGAAAGGACTTCTAATACACGAGTTAGAAATAAGAATAATACAAAATCAGCAAATTTTAAATAGTAATATAGCAACAGCTGCCATTCTAGCTGAATGTTGTAATTTAGAAAAATTTTATTTCAATCCTGAAATTCTAGGTTGGACAAATCTACAAAGAAACATTCATGGTTCTATTCGATTAAATGAAGTCATCAATGTTGAAGAACCTCCTTCTTCTGAAAATGAAATTAAAGACTTAATTAAAACCTTGACAGAATATCAATTTATGAATAATCCAATAAATTATCCCTCTGTAGATACTCCAATCTCAAATGAAGCCAGCACTAGTTCTAACCCAATTAACACAAATACTACATCACATTTTAACCAATTACCTCCCAATATTAGTACTAAAAGAATACCAAGTCTGAGAACTACTAACAAATCCAAAAATGATAAACAAAAACTACCTGATAATATACCAGAACTTATTAGTGGTCATGGAGTTTATTTAAATATTGATTGATGTAAGAATACAAACAAAGTAATAGACAAATGGGCAATTAAAAATAGTTTAACAATATATAATTATAACCTAAAAGAAGAAGACATATATAATTATATAGAAAACACATTAACAGGAATAAGTAAAAATGGTTTTCAGGATTATCTTCTGAACAAAAAAATACTATAAGACAAACGTGTGACCCAAATAATCCTGGAAGTTGGTTTAATGAATATGCAAAATATTTAAAAGGAGAATTCTTAGGATATAAAGTATTAACATTCTCAGATGAACAAAGTAGAAAAATTGCATCTCAAGAAGCCAAACACAAACCAACATCTTTAAATTTATGTAATATCTGCTACTAAAATGAATATAGTTCTGACTATCAAAAACTTTTCTATGATATATTATATGAAGAAAAATAAGCATATTTAGATATGTATTTCTATAAGCTACCAGAACCATATAATATTTTATGGAGTCAAGAATTCAAACAAACGTATCCTAGTGATACCCACTTAGGAGGTCGAATACATTTTGCTTTAGAAAAATTAGCTGAAGCTTGTCAACAAGTTGATTTATATAAGAAAAATAAACATTATAAACAATCTCTATGCTGTGAAAAATCTGACTTACTTCCTCAATAATGGGGATGTCCATTACATAACACCTGTGAGTGTTCTGCAAAAAAGAAAAAGAGAAAATTCTTCAGAAAAACAAATAAAAACTATTATAATCCTAATAAAAGAACCTTTAGATAAAAAGAAAATAATACAAAAAACAAACAAATTAGAAATATAAATGTTGGATATGTAAACAAGAAGGTCATTATGCAAATAATTGCCCTCAGAAAACTAAATTAATTAATGTAAAATCTATTTCAATAATAAATCAATCCAATCTCCAACCTATTTTTGATCTATCAGAAATAGACAGTGACAAAGAACTATACGAATTATACGATACTGAAGAAAATCTTATAGACATTATTTATTCTGACCATGAAATAGATGAATACTTGTATTCTGATTAATGTCAGAAAAACATGAATCTGATCTAATTAATGATAATAACATCGAATATGAAAGACATGTCACATTATCTGAAGAAGCTTATAATAAAATAACAAAAAGAAAATTATCTCTAAGAACTAAGGATTGCTTTGAAATGTCAATATTTATTTTGAAAAGAAGTATTCATTACAAAACTTGAATTAAGGAGGTCTACCTTGGAGTCTAAAGGCCTTCGTTTGAGTAGAACTAAAACGGAATACTTGGAATGTAATTTTAGCACTAGTAGCTCTAGTGATAGAAATGTAATTATGGGTGATCAAATTATTAAAAGGTGTGAACGCTTTAGATATTTCGGGTCTATTGTTCAAAGTGATTGTGATATTGATGGGGATGTTATTAATCAAATTCAAGTTGGTTGGTTGTAGTGGGGGAATGCTTCGGGCCTATTGTGTAATAGAAAAGTTTTGCTTAGACTGAAAGGGAAATTTTATAATATGGTGGTGAGACTTGCAATTCTCTTTAGCGCTGAATGTTGGCTTTTAAAAGAGAAGCATAAACCTAAGTTAAGTTTTGTCGAGATGAGAATGATTAGGTGGATGAGTCACTTTACATTTAGAGACAAAATGCGAAATGAATATATTCGTGATAGGGTTGGTATAGCTTCAGTGACAGACAAAATTAGAGAGAGTCGTCTTAGATGGTTTGGTCACATTAAATGCCGATCGTCTTATGATCCGATTAGAAGAGTGTATGTTTTAGATTTGACTTATGTCAAGAAAGGCAGATGTACACCTAGGATGGCTTGGGCATATTGTATAAAAAATGATCTTAATTTATTTGAATTAAATGAAAATATGACTCTAAATAGGACGCAATGGAGAAAAAGGATTCATGTAGCCAACCCTACTTAGTGGGATAAAGGTTTTGTTGTTGTTATTGTTGTTTGTTCACCTACTACTTAACAAATGTTGTCCATTTTTTTGCCAAAATAGCATCTGTTTATTATTTAAGAGCTTATATGACTATAATGTTGACAAAAATTTAAGCCAAATGATACCTAAGAGTGGAGCAATAACATTAATATAATTGTTTCCAAGTGCTCATTAGAAACTAAGAGCGACGGACATTCAAGAGAGACACACTTCAATAAGGAAGCCACATTTTCAATTTCATTCATCAACAACAGAAAGAAAAAGGAGAACATTTCAAACGAAACCAAGTTACAGAAATTAAATTCAACTCCCTTGTTATGTCATCAATTCACAAATCATGGTGCGTGAACTATTGCGCCATGAACCTGTAGGAGGAGTAAGAGAGTGAAGAAGCCCCCCAGCTTTGATGAATCTGCACTGCTTTTGCCTTCTCACCAGCAGCACCGAGAGCAACATGCAGGGGATACAAGTGTTCAGGTTCTGGATGTGCAGCTTTAGCATTGGGAGCCTTCACTTCATAGTTCTTCACGTCTTCATGCCTGCATAAGAAATACTCATTACCAAGTTATTTATTATATCACGCTTTTCGTTTTATTTTTAAAAAAAAAAGTAAAAAAAAAGAAGGACGTCATTTACTTATCCAATGCAAGATAAACACACTCGTGAGGTTTTACACCGTCAACACACATCGCACCCGCACCCCAGTGCATGAAGTTTCATAGGATTTCAGTGTCGATTCTTAATAATAGTGAAATGTGTCAAGTGTCAACACTCATGGAGGTCCCACACTAATGAGCCAGTCTTACCTAGTTAAAACAACAGCTCTGCTATCACTTATTATGCTTACCAACTACAGGAGGATCGAAATTGGCCTCATATAGTAGTGATGAAGCTATTCATTTTGGGATAAATTAACACTCTTATGTGCATTAACACTGTAATGTTAGAACAATAGCTGATAAAGATATTTGGGCTAGAAAACTCGAGCTCTGGTCATGGCTTTCTTCTTTTAATAGCTTTTACCATGTTATTCTGACGTTGTCCTAGTTCATGCACAACATTATTATGAGACAAGCGTAACATGGCTTGTTATACTTTGCAAGATGGAGAATTGTTAGACTGAGCACCTGGCACCGTGCTCCTTCAGTCAATTTTTTCTCTATATCATTTTTTATTGATCAATATTGTTCCCAAATATAAACAAACCAAAAGCAATAGAAATGGCTAATAATATGAGGCAAGACAATCATAACAGGTCTAATAATATCCGGCACATGATCTGTGCTAGAAATGGTGTCAAATTGAACGGGACATGAAACTAACTAAAGTGAACTGACCACCAAAGTTGGAGTTTAAAACCAAAATAGCCAAATATGGCATTGAACAAAACATAATCATTTGATTTAGTTTTGATTTCAATTTAGGTCTAGAGTTCGTTTTTAGCGGAATGCAATTTATATGGGTTCAATTTAGTTTCGGGTTTATCTTGGGCTGCTTATATTTTTCTGTTTTTGCTTTTAAGAACTTTTTTTTTTGCAACTATTGTTTTAATTCTGCTTTATTGGAATTAGCTTTTTATGGAAAAACTTTGGAAAGTTATGAAAATGCTATCATTCAAATGTATATTATTTTCATTGGCATTTTTTCATACCACAAAAAGGTTCAAAAGCAATCCAAACAAAGCCCGCCTGAATCTGAATCTTTGCTCTGCTCAGGATTAATTAGTTTTAATATAATCTGCACTAAAAGCAAAATATCTTTTATAGTTAAAAAACTTAAGATCAGTTCTTCTTTTTTTTAATATAAGAATATTTCAGATGCATCACTAAAAACATAGTTTGGTTCAGATTGAGTTTATTCATTTTCTATAACTCCAAATCTAAACCAAACTAAGCCAATTGGTCTATGGAGCACTAAAATAAAAATGGTACTGAAATCAAATAGAATTGGGCCGGTCATTTGATCTTTTGATTTGATTCTGATTTTCTGTTGTTGAGATTCCATTTTCTGTTCTTTCCTTCACTCCAAACAAAGCCTTTTATGTCAAAGCAGCTGATAAAATAATTTGATGAAGATAGAAAGATGTGTATACCTTCCATTGAGGAGAGACTCTTTGAGCCAATTATCAAAATCCACAGCCCAACTGGGTGTTTCCACATCATCCCGGTCAAGCAACTTTAGATTATGCGTTGCACTCCCTGATCCAAAAATGAGAATACCTTCATCCCTGAGTGGAGCCAATGCCTTACCTATGTTATAGTGGTATGTTCCATCCTTGTGAGACTGAACTGAAAGCTGGCATACTGGTATGTTAGCTTCCGGGTACATGAGCATCAATGGGACCCAGGCCCCATGGTCGAGCCCACGAGCTCTGTCTTCCTCCACACTGTTAAAGCCGGCATCTCGGAGCAATTCTTTCACCCTCATGGCTAGTTCTGGTGCCCCAGGTACAGGATATTTCAGCTGCAGATCAATCATACATGACCATTATTAGCTCCTGCTGTTTTCTTCATACAGTTTTGATGCAAATTAGATAAATTATGGAAGCTTTAGGGATACTTGAGTCTCAAATCATGTGTAAATTTTGATACTCATTCCCGGTTCCCTGTGCAATCCTGATGCAAATTCTAATGTTAGCTTAGTGTTACGTTTGATGCCATTCGAAGACACGTTAAATACATGCTCAAATCTTCTTTAACAAATTACTAATACGAAGAAATAAAAGAATTTATCAAAGAAGAGCAACCTCATAAAAATGTTTTGGGAAGTTGTAGAAGTCATGTATGGTGTCATTGACGCCATTGATGACGTTCACGGTTGGCTCAGTAGTCTCCCAGTGGGCGGATATTACCAAAATAGCCTTAGGCGTCACATCTAAATTATTTGACTTCCATGATTCTAGGAAGCGCCTCGCTGGCCTATCAGTGATCAGAAGTCTCGGTGATCCATGGCTGATGAAGAAGGTATCCATTAATGGAGCTATGCACTTCAAGTGAGAGGAGGAAGAAGAAGAAAATCAGAAGAAGTCAATTTTTCATATTTTTTGATGAGGGTGATGGTGTTCTTGGCTCACTATTTATATTTGGTTGGAATTGTGAAGTTCGGTTTTTTATTAATATTTGTAATCGAACGGGTGCATTTTAAAATTAACATTTTATAATACAAGTTATGAATGCCTGGATTAAGTCCTACAACGTAACACTAACAATTTCTTTTTAAAACAATATTAGATTGTTCACACTGAGAGTTTCACGTTACTTTAATAAATAATTGCGTACGTCAAGGATTAGAAATATTTTTGACAATAAAAAAGTATTTTTATATTCATCTGAATTTTAAATCTCAACGTAGCAACAACCTTTTTTTTAAGCGAAAAATTTGTTGTGTGGGCAATAATTAAAATCTTGTTGCTTTTCATGGCTTGGTTCATTGGACTATTTGTTAATAATAATGTAGCATTTTCCATTTTTTTTTGTCTTTTCACCATTTTTCATAGCCACTTTTGTGATAAGAGAAAATAAAATTGGAAAATTATTTCATACGGATGCATGCGATGTCCGATCTACACCGTCGATCACCGATCACCATAGTCGATCAAAATTTTTTAAAAAATAAAAATTAAAAAGTTAAAAACGGGGCCCACCGAAATACATTTTTGTGGTAATCGACGGTGTGGATCGGACACTACATGCATCTCTGCATGCGGTGTTCGTATGAAATAAATTTTCATAAAAAGAAGTTTTATCATAGACTAATATGCAAAATGATAGGCTGGCGAGGACAAGCATGTAAATTTTCAAATGCAAAATGACTCGATAAAATACAATTATGACTTGTAATGCCTCTAATAAAGCAAACACAGACATGTAATTTTTCATACTTTGCCTTCATCTCCTATAACTATGGGTCCCATAGCCTCCATTATAGGTTTTTTAGCTATTCTCTCTAGATGCATACTATGTAAAGAGCTTTCTCTCCCATTCTCTCTCATAACCCCTAATTATAATATATAAAATAGGTCATAGAGTCTGAGAATACCCCAATTCACCCCTAAAGAGCAAGTCTATGCATGTTCTTTTATTTTTTTATCTTTTGTTATTTCTCTCTACTTCTCCCTTAAGGTTCATGCCATTTTGATCATTGAGCTTCTCTATGAAAAATCTGGATTCAACATACATTTTGTTTGAGCCAATATGTAGGGCTCTCAACTTTCATAAAAAAAATAGAGTGTATGAGCAGTAGCCCAACTTAGTTAATTGTAGCATTTGTTAAAGTATGCCCTTCAAAGCATTTTAATAAGATTAAATGCAGCAAAAGTGAGGGGCATGTTTGGCTAGAGAAGGGTGTGAAAAAATTCATCCAAATTTACATATTGATAACACAAAGCAAAACAAAAACCACAACATATCAAAATTAATAGGATATAATAATGTAGATGATTAGAAAATATGCAAAAAGTAAAATAACTAGCACTACCTAAACTCCAACAACATAAATAAAAGTGTAGTCCATGATAGTGAAGCTTTTGACCCATAACTAGCTCATAAAATCTTGATAGCTTATGCTATACCATTCAACAATACAAGAAGTAAGCACAATAAAAGAAAAAAAAAACAATTCCAAAAGAAGCAATAATGTAACCAAAGCCATACCAAACTTGTGAAAGTGATATATCTCCATATATTGAAGGAAAGATGACTTATAAAAAATATGAAAAAATAAATCTCACAAATATTATGAGGTAAAGGGCTATAAAAATTCCTTTTTGTAAGTTTGCCCAATAACAAAGTGAATCCTCTTCATAATAAAGTAAAAATGATTCATTTTCTCTTTACAAATTCTATTATTACTTTCTAAACATATAATAACCAACAACATGTATGGCTAAAAGTAAGTTTCTCCATGCAATTTTGTAGTTTGGTCCTTCACTATTGTTGAGAATTTGAATGAGATTAAAACCCATATGGAAGAAATTAATATATGAAATGCAATTTTAAAATTGTGGAGAGAAAATGGGCGGTCAAAGAACAAACGATGAAAGTTCATCATCTTGAAACAGAAATTACGAATATGATTGGCAGTATACCTCTGAAAGCAATAGGAACTTTAGTTTCAAAACTCATAATAATGACCTTCCAAGTAGTCATGGCATTTTTAAACCAAACAAGCTTTTCTAATTAAATTTATGCATATGAGATTATAAATCTGAAAATGCAACTTTGCACGAGAAAATTTGTTTACCCATCAAAAAGAAAAAAAATTAAATAATTAAGAATGTTAACATTAATCACTTAAGTAAAATAAAGAGAAAGTTTAACAAAAAGTATTAGAGAAGTTCCAAGTACCATTAAAAAATACAGTATTTTTTCTCTCATGTTGGCCTATAGCCCAAATTGAAATAATAATCATGAGCTTCATTAATGTTTTTCCCCTCTTGCATTTCGATCCAACACCTCTTCTACCAAAGGTTTTTCCTATTCTCACCTCTTCTTAGAGCTACTTTCTTTCCTTCTTAGTCAGATATGGTAATATCTTTTCTTTACCTTCAACACAAGATCTCTCATGAATTCTTCAATCTTCCACAATCTTTCTACTAATTCTTCTTCTTCTTATATTGTTGATTTTGGCCCATCTAATTGTAGCTTCTCTTGCCTTTCTATGAATTAGAAATGGATTCAATTCCAAAATCATCCTCTTTTGCACTAAGTAACATTTCGTGTGAGGAGGATAAGCTCTCCTCTAAAAAGAAAGATGTTGATGGTGCCAAACCACATGCTTTAACTTTTGTTGGCTATGTTATTAGTTTCCATCCTTTATATGGTAATCATTTATAAGCTATTAATAAACTTTGGAAGCTTATAGTTACACTCGATATGCATGACATGCATCAATTTTACGTGATTTTACCTGCATTTTCCGTTCATTTTAAATATTTTTTTCACTTGTTTTCCATGGATTTACACTTGAGAAATGTTTTCTTGGCATGTACAGGCTATAGGTGTTGAACATGCAAAACAGGGTCATATAGTGTCGTCCGACAGGACCACGCTTGATATGGGTGTGATGACGCCAGATTTGGGCATGAACAAGCCAAAACTGGCGTGTCCACATCACCAGATCGCCAAATTTCATTTCAGAAGGTTTTTTCATACTGATTTTTGTTGCATCTATAAAAGGGAAGCAAAGGCACAAATTAAAACATTCTTTGGTGTAGAGAAGAGTGGGAGACAGTTGGAGAAGTTTTTGAGAGTTTTTCTTAGGCTTCCTCTTCCTCACTTGGGATTGAGATCCTAAAGCTTTCTTCCTTCTTTCTTTTTGTATTGTTCTTATATTCTTTGAGAGGTTCTTGTACGAGATAGGAGTTGACTATTGTGCAATAGGGAACAAATCTGTTTGTAAGTGTTTACTTTTTAGTTTTCTTTGGAAAATTGTTTTTAATGGCATGTTTTTCTTGTGTTTTTTCTATCACGCCTAGCTAAACTTTCTTTTGCGCCTCTGTGATTTATGGGATGTGATTTTGTGATTTTCTTGGATGATTTCTTTCCTTGTATCATTTTTCTGAAACATCAAGACTTTTTTTATGGCGTTAACCATAGAATTTAATTTACTTATGATCTGATCAACTATGATGTTAACATATTTTGTGATATGTGACTCCTATCAGTTGTACAGAGGAACAACATGGTTATCCGCAAAATATGAGTAACAATAGACATAATTTGTCTGTGTTTTCCAACCAAGAAAGGGGATCAAAACAAATTCATGGGATATCATAGGGATTGAGGAAGCCTCAACTTTATGGATTTTAGCCTTCTTTAACCTAGACATAAGCATAAGGAGGACTTTCTGTCCCATTTGATAACAATCACATTGGGGAAAGTCTAAGAAAATTACGAATCACCACAATGCCTCATTCACAGGAGTGCAAGCCTCACATACCTTAGAGAACAATAAGATTTATTCGTCATTGTTTTTTATATTTTTTGAATGCATTATCTATTATTTTTTTTTCAAGTAGGATTTTTAGAAACCATCTCGTGTTTGCGATCACTCTAAACTAGGTTTAGGAGTTTACTAAACTAGAGATTCACCCATTAGAATAGTTCTTAGCTATTTCCTCGTGGAACCAATACATGGTACTCTTTAATTGTATTATTACTTAACATTTATAATAGCATTATACGGTCAACTTACTTCGCGAAAAGTTTTGGCACGTCAAGTTTTTGTCGTTGTTGTTGGGGAAAGATGTTAACAAGAATTCTAATTTTAGCAGAACTTTAGTTGAACTGCTGTGAATCAAGGTTTAACGATTTTTGTTTCTCATTTCCTATTTATTTCATATTTGTTTGCATCTATATTATTGTTGTGTTTATTTCCAAGTGCTGGAAAATTTAAAAAGATGAAAATTTTATAAAGCCAAAAAGTTAAAAATATTTTGTTTTCTTATCTTTATTTTCTTTTTTGTTATATTTTGTTTTTTGTGTTTATTTATTTTTCAAAATAAATTTTTTTTCAACACCCTGAAATAGTAAAACTCTAGGAAAATTATTTTAGATATTTTGAATATTATGGCCACACATTGATGGCTAGCTTTCACAATCTTTTTCCCTTTGACAAAGGAACTAGGTTTGATCAACTATCTCCCAATAGCTACAACCCAAAACAGACTACTTACCCAAGCTATAATTGGAACAGTAGTGACATTAAACTTGAGTTTGAGGGAGAAATCAAGACAACCTTGTAGAAAATTTAAACAGTTGGGGCAGGAATCATATTTTCCAAACTTAAACTTGGGAAGTCGCCTCAAAATCACAATTCATGGAGGATCATATATAGTTAGAAGAATTGATAGTAAAATTTAGGAATGAATACAAATCCTACACCCAAATTTTGTCAACCTACCCATGATTCAATTGAAACAATAATAAACCTAGTATAGACAACCAAGAATGGGAGAGCACCCAATTTGATGATGTTGGAAGTTGGAATAATAAACATAGTGTACCTCGAAGAAAATGAGAAATTGAATGAATTGACGATAAATATATTAAATTAGTGACAAAGTCAAACCGTAAAAAGTTTAGAAAATCAAATGGAAAATTTAGTTAGCCAAGAAACTCAGAGGATGTCAAGGGTAGTAGATTGCCATAATTTTGAATATGAAGAGTTGGTCCTTGAAGAGCAGTCTAAGTTGGATGACGTTGGTTGGACATTAACAAAGGAAGATTGTGCTCTTCTCTTTGAGACAACCCCCTTGATTTATGAGGGAGATAATAGAGCCTATAATAACACCCATAGGAGTGCCCCAAGTGGTTGAGTTGGAAGCCAGCCCTAGGTAAGAGAGTAACCAAGAAAAGTTAGATCCAAAACCTGAAGAACTTGGGGAGAACCCAACCCAAAATTTAAGATACATGAATTATCATATAGGGATCTATTTTTTGAAATTTGTGAGGAAAAAAATTATCTACAAATAGGGTAAATTATTGAAAGGATGCTAAAATTAGAAAGAACTTTTAAGAAATATAATTTGAATCCTTCCCCTACATACGCGTAGGATGTCTGTTATAGAACAGAGAAGGAAAAGTTGCAAGAAAAAAAACTAAAATTTGAGGATTTAGTAGAAACTCCAGGATCAACAAAAGAAATATAGATTAATCAAAGATTACTAAAGTGTTATCTTGAGAGGCAACCTTGGTTTTTTAATCAAGGAACAGGATGAGGACGTTAAACCAAGTGTAATCTTGAGAGGTAACCCAAGTGTTATCTGATGTGGTGATCATGTTCTTACTTTCTCCTTTTGTTTTGAAATTTATTTTGTAATTTGCTTTGAAATTGACTTTAAATTTTTATTTCAATCAGTTTGAATCTTGCTTCTTAGCAATCTAGCAACCCTTATATTGTCGTTCTTACTGCACTATGTTTTCTTACTTTCTTTCTTATATTTGTACCTGTTGAAATTCATGTTGACTATACATATAACCTTTTGTTTCTTGTACTGAGCAGCTTTTTATATGTACTGTTACTTTTTTGTTTACATGTTTTGGAAACAAAAAGTAAGTTTTGGGGGGGGGGTGAACTTTACCTTATTATGAACCTCATAGGTATTTCACATAGCCCAACAAAAAGATTTTACCTCATTTTGTAAACTCCTATTTGGAATTCTGATTATTAAAACTGTTTATCATGAATTTTTAAGAGAAGCTAAATATCACTAGAAAGGATTAACATTTATGAGTTGATAATTCATTTTTAGAACTTAACAACTTCAGACTTTACTTGAAAAGAACCTATAGATTATTAAAAGTGTATGATTTATATATTGAGCAAAAAACAAAATTTTTATTTAATGTTTTTTAGTTTATTTTAATCAAAGTAATGTGTTCTTAAGTCTTAATTGGAAAATATAACATGGAGGTGGAACACTAAAAAGATCAAGTATTAGTTTTATTATTTAAGAAACACTCCCCTTATTCACATTTAAAAATTTAGAAAGGAAAAGCTACAACCTATATATAGTAATTCTCAGGAGAAAAAAAAAAAAATAATAAAAAGAAGAAAAAGAAAAAAATAAAAAGTGGAAAGTCCATGCGAGAAAGCTTGAGGTTAGTACAATAAAAATTCAAGAAAAGAAAAGAAATTAGAAGGGGGTTTAGTGAGACTTAAGTGATAAACTTTGTTTTGGTTGGTTAATTAAAATAACATAAAAAGTTATTTTTTAAGGGCAGGAGTTAAGCAAACATTGGGTTGGCTAAAATCCACTGAAACTATATTAAAGACATTTAAGGTTAGTGAAAGAGACTTTAAATAGCACCAATATAAAGATCTATAGGATTTTGTTAAGAAAAGAAAGAAGCGAATTAAGAAAAGTTAAAATTATTAACTATGGAAGATAATTGATCATACTGACACTTAAATACTTTTATTTAGTCTTGATAAATAGGTTAAATAATTAGAAACATACAAGGGTAATGTACAATTCTTAATAATCTAAGCTGAGCCATATGAATATGGTAAGTTTGGGGGTATTGACTTGTGTCAAATTTATGTGATTTTACCAGCAATTTTTTTATATTTTACATGTTATTTTCACTTATTTATCATGAATTTATATTTTAGAAAGATTTTTCTTTATGTTGCGCACGTTATAGATGTCAAACACAGAAAGTGATGTTAAAACACATCATATAGTGATGTCCAGCGTGACCATTTGATCCCGAGAAAATATAGTTGTGTAAAATTTATATAAGTTTTACTCCTCTATGTAACGGTGCCAAAAAATTGATGCATTATTTATGATTAATAAATTTAAGCAATTATGTTGGGATTCTATGCAAGTAGACGTATCGTTATCAAGTAATAAAGGATTTTCTATTTAAGCCCCGAATATTGATCCCACGGGGAAGATTTAAATTTAAAATGATAAATTTACTAGAAAATTCATAGAAAGTAAAACAAAATTACTGTCACTAATTTTGAAGGTTGAGATATTATCAAAACTAAATTATTTAACTATTAGCAAAACTAAAATGGAAAGCTTAAATAGTAACTACTAAACTATCAAATTATTGAACTATAATATTATGTAACTATGTTTATGTGATGAAGATTTTTTATGTGAAAAAAGATTTTTTCCACTACAATGAGATTTTGGTAAAATGAGATGAGATGAATGATTATAATATGTAATGTGCCAAATATGAGCAGTTTTAATTCTCTACCCTGATACAGTATTATAGAAAATCATTGGCTAATCCCAGGTTTATTCCCTAAATTTGTGGCTAGGCTAGGAGGATACTGACTCCCATTTTAGAGCTCCCACTTCCCTTCACCTGAAGGCTAACTCTCACTTTAGTTTTTAAACACTAAGACCGAATTGAGCATTTCAGCATGTCACCCTAAAATCTCCAATTCTACCCCCAACAATGTATATTTCCCTATTTATTCGCACTTAACTCCATGAACGAAATACTCCTTCATGGAATCAATGTGATCCTCACTCTGTTGTAGAACTCATACTCCATTTCCCATATCATACATTTCACAACACATTTTAATAATTCAATTAGTCATATCAAAAAGTAAATTAAGTTCGGAGTTGAAAAATCATTATAATTTATTTTATATTTTAATATTGGCACATCCATATTATCTCTTCATTTCACCATATCTCAGAGTAGGGAGAAGGATAAAGAAAACTACTCAGACTTCATGAGAAAGATACAACAAAACACAAATTTCATATTTAAAAGAAAATTCATACAACACTAATAAACAAACAACACTTATCTGAAACTCTTTCTCAAAGCAAATCCCTTGTAGCCTCTCCTAAGAAATGTAGGAAGAAGAAATCTCTCACTTTTCTCCTTCTCCAACACTCTTAGAGAAGAATTCACACTTAATCTCACCAAGAAAACTCTAAAATTTGAATGAAAAATCACTAATAGACTCCTGAATGGTGGTGGAATGAAGATGGAAAAAGTGTATGGAGGCGAGGTGTGGCAAAAATGAGCAAGTAGGAATGAGGGGTAGCACCTTTTCTAATCAATTTTGGCCCCAAATAGATCCTAGAGTTAGTTCTCCAATAGGTACATCCAAAAACTCTTCAAAATGCGTCCAAATTTGTTGAATCTTCTAGAAACAGGGTCTGAACCGACATTGGCGCCACCAACACCCATTTTGGCTCGTTGGTGCCAGAGACCATTTAATTAAACATGCCTTATCTATCAAAAGGCACCGTCGGTGCTGAGTAAAATCCATCATCTATTCTGTAAGTCTGCGCCATCGGCACTGCTTCTGGCACCGCCAGCGTTGAGAATTTCTTCAAAAAATGCCATTTTGACTCCAAATTCCATCATTTTTGCTTCAAGTCCTAAAAATCAACAACCTATAAGAAAACATAAAAATACTTTCCATTAAAGTGCAATATCACCAAAAATGAGTATAAAATATGAGTTTAAAAATGCATATATTTTTGGCGTATCAAAATCCCCCAAACTTACATGTTGCTTGCTCTCAAGTAACTCCTCTACTACATAAAAATACGACTTATGGTAAAAAATTAAACTTCTAGATTTCCATATTTTAGTCTACTAAACATAATAGCTTAACTTAAGAAAAATTCAAAACAACTCCAGTTAATACTAAATGTATAAGTATACTTAGCAATCAAGTCCAGGATTTCTGATTCTCTATTCTTTTCAATAAAAACTATAAATTGTCATATTAAAGTCACTTAGAATATACATATGAAAAGGAACTTCATAAAACTTTATAGTAAATAAACTAATGCCCAAATAAAAGTTTAGAAAATGTAGTCAAGTTTTTTTCCTTAAGTTGATTTAAGAGAAGCCATTTTTTAATTAGGCATTTTCTCAAGCTTCTCCTCACATCTCTTTTTTTTCTTTTCTTCTCTTTTTCTTTTAAGGATCATTTTCAATCCTTTTTCTTTTTTTTTCTTTTTCTTTTTCTTTTAATGATTTTGAACTTCACTATCCTCCTCTTAAAGTTAAAAACTTTTCACATTCCTTCACTTAACAAATTTTTATTAGTTTAAAGATTTCATAAAGTTTAATTCTTTTCTTTTTACATGATTCTCTAAGATTTTTAATACTTCAAAAATACAATTCTTTACTTAAAATAGAAAAAAAAACATGGTATTATTCTCTTATACCAAATATCTTAATCTCTAAAATTAACTTTAATTATTGAAAATTTTTACTTAAGCTTACCATATATTTAGAAACATAAATATGGTTATCCAAAGTTAACCTCTATTATCAAATATCATGTTAAATTTAAAGTTTTTGAAAATATAGCTAAGTGAGGATAAATAAAATTATGTTTCTTTCTTTTAAAATAAAAGAGAAATTTTTTCTTCCCCCCCAAACCATAATTTTTAAAAGATTTAGCATGAAAAACTAAAAAAATAAAGGGTGAAAGAAAACATTAAATACATAAAGAAAAGACTTAACTGTTGAAGGTTCTTATTTTTGAAACTTAAATCTGAAATATTGCAGGTGCTAATATGAAAAGCTACGAGACTTAAACATTAAATTGGACATAATACATAAAAAATCTGCTGAGAAAGAGTTAATTATAATACATTTAACAAAATACTAAAATTAACAATAGAACTAAACTGAATTTCATATAACAAACAATTTTACAATTCTATAACAAAACAGAGTCCACAATCTAACAACAGACTGTCTCAACAATATAACATAAACAAATATCAACATAATAAAGTACAATCAAACATAAACTAAAATAAAGATCACCAATCATCATCATCTTCTTCTACATCCAAATTTTGCAGCTGAAATGGGGTAAAAATAGGGTAAGTAGGAAACAAAACTGAATGATCACCCTTCATGTATCTCACCATCGCCTCAACATAAGCAGCATCATATTCAAACTTTTGCCATATCAAATCATCAATGTGAGCATTTCTGACATTCATGTTTTGCATTATATGATCCATTCTCAAGATATCTCCCTGTTGGATCATCATCTGCTCCATCAATTCTCAAAGAGTAGGGTCACTAGAAGTAGGGGTCCTAAAAGTGGAAGGAATATTTCTGATCCTACTTCTGGATCTCCAATCAACATGAGATTCATAAGTCTTTATGTTAGCAGACCAAATAGGTTTTAGAGGCTCAATCCTCTCCTCCTCTGATCTACAATCAACTCCTGCCTATTCACAAAATGTGAAAATAAGTGCAGGGTGTGTTAAACCACCAGTGGCCACTCCCAAAGTAATAGTTTGAGTGTTCTTATAAATAATAGAGCCTACATTTATCCTCATCACCTGTTGAATACTGAAGTTCAAAATGGTTCTATCCTTGGTCACCTAACTATGATGATTTTTCGGTATCATTCTTCTAGAAATAAAATAGTGACAGGCCTTAGATACTACATTAAGTATAGAAAGAGGATAGTTTACCTCAACACCATTCTTAACTTTCCAGATCCCTCTCCCATCAGCCAGAAAAGAAATAACCTCATCCAAGGCCTCATTCGTAGCAGAAAACAATTTATACTAGCAACTGTAAACATCTTTCAACTGATAAAGCTCATTAATTTTTTTCTTGGAGAAAACTCCATTTTTCCACGAACAAAAACAAAATCATCAGAAGCCTCTGTAAAATTGTCGTAGAACTCCATCACAACACCAATAATAGCCTCGGTAATAAAGTAATAGAAAACTTTCCACTGCTAAGCATTGATTAATCGCTCGACTTCTCCTTCCAGATTTTTAAATCTATGATCTGGAATTACTTTTTTTAATTTTCAAGTAGACTATTAAATCGAGCACTAGCCCTGAAGCTGACAAATTTTTGTTCACATAATCTACTTTTCTTTTTTCCTTTGCTCGTTCTTGGGGCCATGCTAAATCTAAGAAAATTTGATAAAAAAAATCCGAATAAAATTCTCAAAATTCCAAAAATCATAATGTAAAATGCTTTCAACATAAATCTACTATGTAAGAGTTCTTCACCGAAGTATTTTCTCAAAATATCTTTAAAAAAATTCCAAAATTTTTGGATCTCGGTAATGTGAGATAAATCCTTGGTGAAAATCTAAAATTTTTAGTTTAAAGTGTAGCTCTTATCTAGAGAAGATGAAATTTGAAGTTCATTTGCCTTAAAATCTACCCAAATCCGAGCAAATGCGAGCTTTAGATGCAAAAATTGGAGGTTGAAGGTGACTCAAAGGATAAAAATGGTGTTTGACTGTGCAAATCATGAATTTTAAGGTGTTTAGGTTGTTCTCGGGTTGAGGGCGTCGTCAGCGCCAATGCCAGCGCCAGCGCCGTCGGCGCTGAAGGCTTAAAAATTTCATTTTTGGACTTTTTTCGATTTTCAATTTCCATTCACTTTTCTCCAAAGTCTTTTTAGTATTTTTAAACACAAATTTTTATCTAACAATAATTCACAAATAAACATTTTCACGAACAATCATTTCACAAACAACAACAAACTAACTTTTATATATGAAAATACACTTTTTACAAATACATTTTTCTAATCACACTTTTACACTCATATAGCAAACTAAATTATAAATCAACGTCAAAATCAAACCACAACACTAAACGCTGACACAAAACTATACACACAATCAAACTTCATAATTCTAAAGCAAAGCAAACTAAATAAAATTCACACAAAAACATTAAATACATAAATATTTTAAACTAGCAAAGAGTTCAAAATTTTCAATTATTATGCCTCTTCTTTAGTGCTTTCTCCTCCTCTAATATCTCCCATAGACTGACAATGAACGTACCGATTATAGAAGGGTCGGTATGGGAATTGATCAGTTGAATTTTCTTCGATCCAATCTTTTTCCTTAAATGTCTGCACTAATCCTGCTTCAAATATTCTAGTATGATCAAAATTCCCTTCATCCTCTAATCTAGGTGATTGAAAAGGTACTTAAGATCTCCTATTGCATTCATTATACTCCGAAGTTCTCTTTCAATCTTCTTCAATTTCTTTTCCAAAGCAAGTAAACTTTCAACTGACATCAATGGAGTTGAAGCATGTGATGAATCAACCAAGATAGTATCTAATGCTTCATTCTCATTCCCAAAATAATTATCATCAATAGGAATCATGGGCTCCCAAGGTAATAAAACTTTTTCCCAACTTTCATATGGAACTTGAGATTGACTACAAAGTTGGAAAATTGTGGAAGGATGCCCAAGTCCATAAATTGGCTCAATCATAATAATACCCATAACAGATTTAAAAATGATAGATCCTACATCAATGGGTTTTTCCATTTGAATGGAATAATTTAAAATAACACTTTCTTTGGTGACTCTACTAATCTTCATTGTAGGGAGTAAGTTTGCATAAATGAAGAAATGTCACTGCTTTGATATTGGATTAAGTGATGAAGGTGAGAAACTAACATATCCCTCATCTCGCCTTTCCCAAATATCACTTTCATCCGTCAGAAAATTATAGATATCTTGCATGAAATCTCTGGCAGGGATAAAAGTTATATAATGATAGATTAAAGTGTTTTCTATCATAGACAACTCATTAATTCGCACCAGAGTAAATGGTACAGCCTTACCTCGTACGAAGACTACTCCTTGGGTAATTCTATCTAAGTTAGCATAGAATTCCTTCACCACCGGTACAACAACTGCAGCAGTAGTGTAGCACAAAACTTCCCATCATCTTGATATAATGATTTTATCAATTGGAGAACTTAGGTTAATCAATCAATGATTGACAAAGCCTCTCTCCTTGATCAATCTCTTCTTCTTAATAACTTTGTTGTATATTCTTTGCACGTCAAAACTAATAAACTTTCATCTATTAAAAAATCCATACATGGAGGTATTTCTGGAATTGGAAGCCATGGAATTCGAAAATAGGGAGTTTCTAGTCATCCATGGCAGTTTTTAGGACTTTAAAAACACCTCCCGGCGTTCATTAAGGGGCAAAATCCCGCCAAAGTCCACCAAATTTGTCCTGAACCGTCAAACTACTATCAGCGCCGTCGGCACTCCCAAACATGTTGTCGGTACCATGGTTAGTTTAGCGAGAGTCGTCGGCGTCAGGGGCCAAAATCGTGATTTTTAATTTTTTTAATTTGATTCCAAATTTTCCTCCAATACCACTATTTGTCTTAATTTATAATATATGAAATTGTGTAAGATTATTATGTCTAAATTGTCGGCACTATTTTAGTTGAGGAGTTGCCCGTAAGAAGCTGTCG
>NEWO01000862.1:26429-113557 GCA_003013225.1 Phalaenopsis aphrodite
TATATATATATATATATATATATATATATATATATATATATATATATATATATATATATATATATATATATAGTTTAGAAAAATATGAAATCAAACTGACAACATATTTTTCATAGTTTAAATGAAAGAGCAGTGTACCTCAACCCCTGTATTCATCCTGAAGGATAAACATAAGACTTTAGAGTGAGGCTCGATCAAATAAACTAAGAAATATATGACATTTATTTGGTCTGCAAAATTGTTTTATTTACCAACAATTTCCCCTATTTAATATGAAGAATTAAATAGGGTTTATATTAAGCTGGGTTTAGACAAGCTTCCTATAAGGGCAAGCGTCTATAATTAATTACATCCTAAATGAACAAAGTCACTTAAGAAAACTCTCAATAAAAAACAGGAAATATTATCTTTAAGGAGTTCAAAGGATTAGAAATTTTTCAATAAATCAGACAAAGGTGTGAGATGGGAAAGGCTCAAATTTGGAACATTTTAATATAGAATCCAAAGGAGGAGGATCTAGAGGATGTCATGGATCCAAAGGAGAATCTCGGTGACTACTCAGTCTATCCTTCTAATTGGTTTCAATTTTGAGGAGGAATTATTTAAGTGTTTCATCCTATCAATTTTATTTGTTTAGGGCTTACATTTGTGTGAAGCAATCACAACAATAGCCTAGATAATGTGAGGATTTAAGTCGTGACGAACGATAACCTCATAACTCTAAGACTAGTTAGGGCTTATATTGCATAGTGTGATTGTGCAAAAGCCTAAAGATGAGGTGAGGATTTAGATTGCACTAGAAAAACAACCTCAAAGTCCTATGGCGTGTTGTTTAATTCTAAGAAAGGAAATTACTTTAGCTGGGGAAGACATGCTTTGTTGTTCAAGATAGTTCTGCTGCTCATCATAATAGCACAAAGCTCCTTGCCGTAACGAGTTTGAGTTTTCTAGGGTGTCAAGTTATGATGTCAAACCAGATGGTCCTATGATTGTATTTATTTAAATTTTATGGGGGATGTTAAAGTTGATTAGAGCGACATCGGTTAGGATCATATGGTTCTCTCGTTCCGGCACCACTATTTTCTGTTAGATTCACTTAGTCCTAAACTCAACTTAATGAATTACGTACTTTCATTTAGACTATGGGAAGCCTCATTAGCAACCGTAGGTTACCACCTCCGAGGGATTCCCGATCATCTAATAGAGACATCTTAATTTAGTTGTAATTGTTGTTTTGTGTGATGTTTATGATTAAATTTTGAGTTGTCTTATATTTTTGAATATTATGGCGGTGAATTTATCTTGGTTGATTTTAGATTTTGTTTTGGTTTTGATTTTGGTTTTGATTTTGTGGCTATCCTAACAGTTTTAGTTTTCATGCAGGGTGACATTGTTGTTTAACATGTAAATTTTGTAAGCGTAAAAGGTATAGTATGAAAGTATAAGAAAGACGACGCTGTAAACTATAAAAGTGTACCTAGCGAGTCTTCTCGTTTCACCACCTGAAACTCAAAAATGCATGTGATGACATTTTATGTAAAGCAGGAAAAATAAGGTTTTGGTGATCTACCCAACCCTAGGTCACATCTTGGTGGGTCCCTATTGATTTGATTAAGGATGGCTTTTATTAAGCAAAATATATTAAGTTTAGTAGACCTCCGAGATATCCTACAGATCTGGAGAAAGAAGCAGGTCCATGCCTCCCTCTCGCTGCTTGATGAAAAGTCTTAAGCACATTTAAACTTATTATGTTGCTTAATAATTCATCCTGTAAAAATACTTCTAATGCTCAGTGAACATTGATGTTTCAATTATCCCTAAGAGTAGGGTAATTATCATTTGGAGTTTAATTTGAAAATTATGTCGGTGAAGACCTTTAGAGGAGCAAGTTTAATGTAATCAAGGCATTTTGCCAATTTTAATTTGGGATTTTAGTGTTTCAAAGTATTCAAATTTTAGTTGTTTCTACTTTTCTAATCCTTATTTAATCAAATTTGATTTACGTTAGCTCACTACTAAGCCCTTAGGATTTTGGTGAATGACTTAGTTAATTTGAAAAGGGTTGAATTTTAAGTGATAATGATTCATTTTCAAAATGTATGAAAGTCATTTGAACCTCAAATAGGGGTATTAAATTAGTGAATTATTAGCACCCAAAATCATACCCCTAAGTCTAGGATCATTTAATTTGATAGACTTCCAAATTTTAATAATTTAAGGAAATTACAAATTATCCATTAATTAGGAAAATTGAGATTGGTTTCTACCAATTACTTTATTATGTTTAAATCATCCAAATTTGTTAATTAGGATCAAATAATGCCCATTTCCCCTTTTTAAATTAAGCCTAAATATTAATTAAGGCTAAATTTCCAAAATTACATTTTTGCCCCTATGGGTCCATCACTTCATAATTTACCAAATTTAATTCAAATGACTTTAGAATTTTTATCCCACATCAATCATCCATCAATTAAGACATTAGAGGAGAAAATGTGATTTTTCAAAATTTAATTTAATTTATATAATTATTTATATGCAAGAATAGTGAAGATAAAAAATTTGAGTTATCAAATGAGTTCCAAATGTTTTAAAATTTTTATGAGTTCTCTGGACTTCAAATAACAGTGAAGATAAAAAATCAAGTTATTTAAAAGTTTGTGTTTCCCAAAATTAAATTTTTTTGTGTTTTAGGGTTTGTAAAAATTAGGTGTGTTATTAATGACTTAAGTCATGAAAGATTTTTCAAAAGGTTCTCTAGTCACAATAAACCTTTCAAAATTTTCTTGGGATTTTCTAAGCAACATGTTAATTATCATGATTAATTTATGCAAATAATAGACATAAACTTGAAAAATATGGATATCTGTTTAGAGGTCTCCTCTGACTTTGGAAAAATCAGGGAATACTCCCTAAGACAGAGGCAACAACACGTCAAAATTTCAAGCCATGGTAAAATGTCTACATACATGGAGAATAAAAAAACTCAATACAATATTTAATTAATTAAAAATAAAACATGCATCAAATAGACATCAAGTTATTTCCACATTATTCTCCTCTGTTCACTTAGCAAGAAGGTATTTTTATTTTATTTTTGTGATTTTTCTACACCAAGATAAAGATTTTTGAAGTTAGGGCTATTTATTTAAGTCAGAAAATACCCTATTTTTCTATTTAAATGTTTGGCGCCACCTCATCCTAGGCAGCTCCGAATGCTACACGCGGCATGCTTCTATTTGACGCCGCCATCCACCTCAACGCTGACTCGACCCGCGGTTCATGTAAGAAGGCACTGTCCGGCTAGATCTCGTCCATTGGTGAGATAAACGCACGATTGGACGGTTCCCCGTAATCATCCTCAAATAGGCTAACCCAAGAACCGTCCATCTTCAAGGCATGATATCTCTGTCATTTTTCAATCAAATTGAATGATTTTTTTTTAAAATGCTCATTTAGATTAGAGGAACATATCTATATGGTTAAGATGCCATGAAATCAACTCAAAATAAATGGAGAGTGAAAATAGCCTCAGGAAGAGGAGGAGTTCAATACCTTGGCTATAAGAAGTAAAGTTTCAATCAGAGGTGTTCGACACATTCATTGAGGTTCAAGGAGGATAGGGATTGAGCCTCTTATTATGGTTTAAGGTTTACGTATGAACTCGACCAAGCTCAATTTCAAGTGTTGATCAAAGTCAAGTATAGGGGCTCTGTGTGAGGGGGATTTGATGGGGCTTCTTCTTCTTCCACTATGGAGAAGGTGTGGGTGAGTTTCATTTGAATTTGATGGACTGTGGAGGTGTGGTGAGCTCTGTCATGATTTTTGGCAGAAGTTTGAGCTCAAAACTGAGCTTCCACAGTGGGAATCAGTGGGGGAAAGTGATTGGCTTGAGCTAAGGAGGTCTCAAAGAGTCTTTATGGACAATTTGAAGGAATCTCTCTAACAAAAGTTTAGCACACCCTCCATGGCCATGGAGGTGAGCTTTTTATAAAATTGGCTTAGGGTTGCTGCCATGGCCAATTAGGGGGTGGAAAGTGATGCTTAGGTGGAGGGCAAAGAGGCTCTAACATTTAATTTGATGAGGTGGCCTCTAGGTTTGAATTGGGTTTGATTCCATGGGGGTGGCTCATAGTTTTAGTGTTTTCCAGGCACTAGGCCAGCTGGTCAGGCTAGGGGAGGTGGCCAGAGGTCTCAGGGACCTCAGAGGAATATGTCACAACAATTAAATGGGTTTGGGCTTTATTTTGGCAAAAATATCTTAAGCTTAAGCAAGTTTGGAAGCCAAATCCCTTAATTTATGGGAACTTTGGCCCATGGATCTCCTAAGGTGGGTTTAGCTTGGTCACTCGGGTCCAACTAATAGCTGTGGAGTCATTAATTTGGTGGCTTTGTGGTGGTTAGGCTAACTTTAGTGCATGGGTCCAATATGGGTTCAAATGACTAAAACTTAGGTTTGGGCTAGGCTAGCCATGTCAATTAACCCAATTGGTTGATGCATTTGATTTATATGATTGTAATGAACTTTTTTAGTGAAGGATTGAAAGGATTTTGAGTTCAATTGGAGTGTCAATTTAGGGGAGTTTGGAATTTTAGTCAATTTGGGCATATTGGACTAGACTTGGGTCTAGATTGGGCTATCATTGAGCAAAGTCCAAACTGATGGTTGATAATGGTCAATAGGAATGCCATGAAGAGTTTTCAACATGAACTGGGTGCCAATTTTTGGACTAAGGCATTCAATTTGGTGGAATTTGGAGATATGGCCAATTTAGGGCAATTTGGGGATTTTCTTGGATTCAAGTGAAAATTAAATGAAATTGAGGCTTCACTAAGGCCGATTGAGGGTTAAGTTGGATGTTTATGAATGTTATGAAGAGTTTACAACATAAATTTTGACAAGTTGAGTGGACTATGGATTTAATTGGGTGAGATTAGGTCATGTGGCCAAAATTGGGGCTTTGACCTAAATCAAAATTGAGCTCAAAATATGGGCATATTAAGCTTGGATTTAGTTTATATTAGTCATATGAAAGGTTAATTTGAATTTAGGATTGAAATTTGGGGAAATTGGGATCAAATTGATGGACATTTGAGGTAAATTTGTGAGAATTTGGGCCCTTAAAGGAAATTTGGGGGTTTTGGACAAAATGATCAAATTGGATCATGTGTTAGTTAAGGAAAATAAAATTGAGAATATTTGGAAGGTTTTAGGAATTTTTTGGATTTTTTGGAATTTTTTGAATTTTGGGCTATGGAGGGGCATCTTAGTAATTTGGCAATTTTTTGTGATTTTGGGTAATTTGGGTATTTTTAAAAGGTTTGAAATGATTTTTGAACAAATTTGGGTAAATTTGATAATTTTGGCAAAATTTAGGGTTTCAAGGGTACTTAGGTAATTTGGGGGAGTTTATGAGCAAAAGGCCAGGTTGAATATTTTGGGTAGAATTGGGGAGCTAACCACCATAAATAAGCCATGAACCAATAGAAACCCTATTTTGGGTCCTCTATGTACTGGTCTTAGCTAAACCCTAGCTTAGGACCAGTGGGTTTAGGGGACCATCTACATGAGTATCCTAAAAGATCAAGGGATCAAGGTTAATAAATTTTGGGTTTGTATTTGTGAGTGATTGTGAGTGACTTAGCTCTAGACCAATACCCAGGGTCAACCCTAAGGTTCAACATTCCTATGGGAACTCTCCTTAAGCTCCCTCATAGTGACCCCACCTACTAAGTACTAGAGGTTATGACCAATATATAGAGCTTCAAGTTGAGTAAAGAGGAGTTTAGAATTTCTAATGGTGAGGGTTCTTTTTCTAGTTTTCTAGGAATAGTCAACATAAATTCCTATAGCTAGACCCTAGGCTACTAAAGAGGAAAAACTAGACCTCAACCAAAAGTGAGGTCAGCAGTGGTATATAAAACACTTATCAAACAAAATAGTAATATATATATATATATATATATATATATATATATATATATATATATATATATATATATATATATATATATANTATATATATATATATATATATATATATATATATATATATATATATATATATATATATATATATATATATATATATATATATGGGTTGCCTCCCATGTAGCGCTTGGTCTCGGTGCACCATTTAACTAGTTGAGTTGACTTAACATTAAAACTTCTTTAAATTGTGGTATGTGCCCTTCATAATAATGTTTCAATCGATGCCCTTTAACTTGAAATATCTTTCCAGTGTTAGGATCTTTCATAACAACAATTTCATAATGATAGACTTTATTTACTTTAAATGGTCCTAACCATCTGGATTTTAATTTTCCTAGAATAATCTCAATCTTGTATTATATAATAAAATTTCTTGTCCATGTTCAAACTTCTTTTAATAATCTTTTGATCATGCCATACTTTTATTTTCTCTTTATAAATTTTTACATTATCATATGCTTCATTTCTATCTCCTCAAGTTCATTGATTTGTAATAATTTTTTCTCACCAACATGTTTTAGATTAAAATTAAATTCCTTGGTAGCTCAAAATGCTTTATGCTCTAATTCTACTGGTAAGTGGCATGTTTTTTTCCAAAAATAAGTCTATATGGGGACGTTCCTATGGGAGTCTTATAAACAGTTTTGTATGCCCATAATGCAGTATCTTATCTAGTAGACCAATCCAATTTATAGGAATTTACAGCTTTTTCTAAAACTCGTTTAATTTCACGATTTGATATCTTTGCTAGACCACTAGTCTGAGGATGATAAGCAGTAGATAATCTATATATAATATTATATTTCTTAATCAATTTTTTGATTCTCTTATTCCTAAAATAAGATCCTCCATCAGTAATAATTACTCTCGGCATTTCATATCTTATAAAAATAATTTGAATTAAAAATTTAGAAACACTTTGAGCATCACATCTGGGTACAACAATAGCTTCAATCCATTCGGACATATAATCAACAACAAGTAATATATATAAATTTCCAAATGAAGGCATAAATAGACCCATAAAATCTAATCTCCACACATCAAAAATTTCAACTTCTAATGTGTAATTTAGAGGCATTTCATTTCTTCTAAAAATATTTCCTACTTGTTGACATCGATCGCATGTTTTAATATATTCATGAACATCTCTAAGAAGAGTAGGCCAATAAAATCCAGCTTGCAAAAACTTATAAGCAGTTCTATTTGTTCCAAAATGTCCTCCAAATTCAGAATCATTGTATCTTTTAATTATCTGTGGAGTTTCCTTATAAGGAATACATCTTCTAATAATTATATATTTACATTATTTATATAAATATGGGTCATCCCAAAAATAGATGTTGGAATCATATATGAATTTCTTTAATTGTGAATTTCGATATCAGGTGGTAAGGTATCACTCACAACAAAATTTATTATATCAGCATACTAAGGTACACTCATTTCATCAATACTATATAATTGTTCATCAGGGAAACTTTCTAAAATTTCAATTACAAAATTAGTTAATATTTCTCTTTTTAGTCTAAACAAATGATCAACTATTTGATTATTATTTCCATTTCTATCAAATGCAGTAAAATCAAACTCTTGCAATTGAAATATCCATCTAATTAATCTTGGTTTAACATCCTTCTTTTGCATCAAGTATTTAATAGCAGAATGATCTGTATGCACTATACATTTAGTTACAATTAAGTAAGGTCTAAATTTATCAAAGGCATAAACAATAGCTAATAACTCTCTTTTAGTAATAGTGTAGTTAATTTAAGCATCATTTAGAGTTTTACTAGTATAATATATTACTTTAAAAACTTTGTTGTGCCTTTGTCCTAAAACAAACCAATAACATAATCACTAGCATCACACATTATTTCAAATGGTTTTTCCCAATCAGGTGGAACTATTATAGGAGCAGTGATTAATTTTTCTTTCAATAATTCAAATGCTTTTATGTATTCCTCGTTAAAATCAAATTTTATATCTTTTTCAAAAAGTTGGCATAATGGCTTAGTTATTTTCGAAAAGTTTTTTATGTAGCGTCTGTAGAAACTAGCACGTCCTAGAAAACTTCTTACCTCTTTAACATTAGTAGGAGGTGGTAATTTTTCAACAACTTGAATTTTTGCAAGATCTACTTCCATGCCATTTTTTTAAAATTTTATGTCCAAGTACAATACCTCCTACAACTACAAATTGACATTTTTCCCAATTTAATATTAGGCTGATTCTTTCACTTACTTCCAAAACTTTTTCTAAATTATTTAAACATTATTCAAATAAAGTTTTGAATACAGAAAAATCATCCATAAACACTTTCATTCCATGTTCAATAAATTGCTAAAAATTGGCATCATACATCTTTGAAATGTTGCAAGTGCATTGCATAGTCCAAAAAGAATTCTACGAAAGCAAATGTTCCATATGGGCTTGTAAATGTTGTTTTCGCTTGATTCTCTAGAGCAATTGAAATTTGGTGATACCTGATATATCCATCTAAAAAGTAATAATATTTATTTCCAGTCAATCTATCTAACATTTGGTCTAGAAAGGGTAAATCAAAGTGATCTTTTCTTGTGGCCACATTTACTTTTTCTATAGTCAATACAAATTCGTCAACCAGTAACTTGTCTTATTGGAATTAAGTCATTTTTCTTATTTTCTTCAATGGTCACTCCTCCTTTCTTCGGAACACAGTGAATTGGACTTACCCAAGCACTGTCTGAAATAAGATATATATTTCCAGCATCTAACAATTTTAAAATTTATTTTTTAACAACTTCTTTCATTATTGGGTTTAATCTCCTCTGAGGATCAGCTTTAGGTTTGTATTGTTCATCTAATAGAATTTTGTACACACAAATAGAAGGACTAAAACCTTTAATATCTGCTAAAATCCATCCAAAAGCCTTTTTATATCTTTTTAACATTTCAATTAATTTTTGTTCTTGAATTTCAGTTAACTCAAAAGATACGATAACAAGCAATGTAGATGACTCTCCTAAAAATATATTTTTTAAATGGGCAGGTAATATCTTCAGTTCAAGTTCAGGTGGTTTAATACTTAAAGGAATAAGATTTTATTATCGTTTTTCGTCAAGTCTAAAGTTTCAAATTTATCCTGAATATAATCCAAATCCCCTTCTTTTATCTCGCCCTTGTTCTCAAAAAATTCTTCTGGCTTTAATTTGTCTTCAATCTCATTCTAAAATTGTTCATTACTCAGATAATCAGTTACTTCCATCGTAAAACATTCATTTTTTATTTCTACTATAGGATATTTAATAGCTTTTGCAATATTAAATTTTACTTATTGATCATTAACTCTCATTATTAATTCTCCTTTTTGCACATCTATCATAACTCTCCCTATTGCAATAAATAATTTTCTCAAAATAATAAGAATCTTTTTATTTTCCTCCATATCTAATATTATAAAGTCTACAAGGAAAATAAATTTATCCACTTTTACTAATACATCTTCTATAACTCCTTTTGGATGAGCTAACTGAAGAGTTATAGTAGTAGGGAAAATCTCCCCAAATCTAAATGTTTAAAGATCGATAGAGGCATAAGATTGATACTCTCTCTTAAATCACATAAAGCTTTTCCAAAAACTTTTCACCAATAACACAAGGTATAGTAGAACAACCAGGATCTTTTAATTTTTCGGGAAGCTTTTTCTGAATAATAGCACTACACTCTTCACTGAGTGCAACCGTCTCCTGATCTGTAAACTTTTTTTCTTGTTTAGTATATCCTTAAAAAATTTCACATAACTTGGCATTTGTTACAAAGCTTCAACAAAAGGAATATTTATAATTAAATTCTTAAGGATTTTTAAAAATTTTGTAAATTGTTTATCTTTATTCTTCTATTTTTAGCCTTTGAGGAAACAGAGGTAATGGTTTTTTAAAGGACCTTGTGTTTGTTCATTTTCATTTTGGTCACTTTCCATTTCTTCCTTCTCTTCATCAAATCCAATTTCTCTTTAAATCCTTTTTTCAACTTATTTTACACTTCATAATCGAATAGTTTTAATTTTCTCCTTATTTTGATCTTTTGGATTAACTTCACAGTACTCGAAAGAATTTCAGAAGGTCTGTTACTGAGTGCAGTAGCAATATGTCCTAATTGATTTTCAATATTTCTAATAGCAGCCGCTTGATTTTGTATTTGATTTCCCATTTTCAAACATTACTTCTTCCATTATCAACTTCTTTTCCTTAACTTGTGGATTAGGGTTAGAGTTAAATCCCAGAGGATAATAAGGTCGGAAATTAAGATTTCCTTGGTTGTTCAAATTTCTAGAGGGATTCACCGAATTGTTATAATTATTCTAACTAAAATTAGGGTGATTTTTCCATCGAGGGTTATAAAAATTAGACTAGGGATTGTTATTTCAATTATTTATAGCATTTAAATTTTCATAAGATGATTGATTATCAATTATCTACCCTAGTAAATTTTACTCTAATACGGAGGGTATTTAAGAATAATTCACTCCAATTTGATCAATATTTTTCAAAATAGCAACAATTTGAGATGCTAAAATATACATTGCATCAAAATCATTAATACTAGACACTCTCTTAGGATTTACACTTTTAGAGGGTCATTGAAAATTGTTAGCAGTCATTTCTTCAATTAAAGAGTATGCTTCATCAAAAAGTTTTGACATTAGTGATCCTCCTGCAGCAGCATCTATAATAAATCTAAGTGATCTCACTAATCCATTGTAAAATATTTTAATTATTAACCAGTCTAGTAAAGCATGGTGTGGACATTTTCTAAGAAGATCTTTAAATCTTTCCCAGGCTTTATATATTGATTCCCCTTCAAACTGACAAAAAGATGTAATATCATTTCTAAGCTTAGCAGTTTTTTAGGGTGGAAAGTATTTTGCCAAGAATTGTTGTGATAGTTCTCCCCAATTTTTGATAGATCCAAGTGCTAATGAATTTAACCATGCTTTGGCCTTATCCCTTAACGAAAAAGAAAAAAGTCTAAGCCTAACAACATCATTAGAAACTCCATCATATTTAAACGTAACACCAATTTCAAGAAAACTAGCAAGATATAAGTTGGGATCTTCAGTAGGTGTTCCTCCAAAATGATTATTTTGTACTATTTGAATAATAGCAGGTTTAAGCTCAAATGAATTAGCAGCAACATTAGGATTTTGAATAGTTAAGTGAACTTCATCTGCTGTCGAATTAGCATAATCTTTTAAAGGTCATCGTCAATTTTCATTTATTTGATTATCTAAGTTACTCATTATTTTTTTTAATTTTTAATTTCTTTTTGTTGTTTTTGAATTTTTCTAGTAGTACGTTCTAGTTCTGAATCGTAAGGTATTAAACCTTCATATCCAGTATTCCACATAATCAAATATGATAAGCAAAGAAAATACTCTTAAATAATTTTTTTTTTTAGATTTTTTATTTTTAAATATTTTTTATATAATTATCTCTAAATTTTCTAATTTACCAAATCTATTTAATTTACCGTTACCTTCCCCTACAATAGCTCCAAAAACATGATCCCGAGAAAGTATAGTTGTGTAAAATTTATATAAGTTTGACTCCTTTATGTAACGGTGCCAAAAGCTTGATGCAATATTTTTTATTAAGAAATTTATGCAATTAATGTTTAGATTCTACGCAAGTATACGTATCATTATTAAGTAAAAAAGAATTTTCTATTTAAGCTCCGAATATTGATCCCACGGGGAAGGTTTAAATTTGAAGTGATAAATTTACTAGGAAATTCACAGAAAGTAAAACAAAATTACTTTAACTAACTTCAAATGCTGAGATATTATCAAAACTAAATTATTTAACTATTAACAAAACTGAAATACAAAGCTTAAATAGTAACTACTAAGCTATTAAACTATTAAACTAAAATACTATGTAACTATGTTTATGTGATGAAGATTTCTTATGTGAAAAAGCATCTTTCCCACAATAATGAGATTTTGGTAAAATGAGATGAGATAAATGATTATAATATGTATTATGCCAAATATGAGCAGTTTTAATTCTCTACCCTGATACATTGTTATAGAAAATCATTGGCTAATCCCATGTTTAGTCCCTAAATCCGTGTCTATGCTAGGAGGATACTGGCTCCCACTCTAGACCTCCCACTTCCCTTCACCTGAAGCCTAATTCTCGCTTTAGTTTTTAAACACTAAGACCGAATTGGGGATTTTAGTCTGTCACCCTAAAATCTCCAATTCTACACCCAACAACGTTTATTTCCCTATTTATTTCCACTTAACTCCATGAACGAAATACTCCTTCATGGAATCAAATGTGATCCTTACTCTGCTTTAGAACTCATACTAAAATTTCCTAGATCATATGTTTCACAACACATTTTAACAATTCAATTGGCCAGATCAAAAAGTAAATTAAGTTCAGAGTAGAAAAATTAACACAATTTATTTTATATTTTAATATTGGCACATCCATATTATCTCTTTATTTCATCATATCTCAGAGTAGGGAGAAAGATAAAGAAAACTACTCAGAATTCATGAGAAAGATACAATAAAACACAAATTTCATATATAAAAGAAAGTTCATACAACACTAATGAACAAACAACACTTATCTGGAACTCTTTCTCAAAGCAAATCCCTTGTAGCCTCTTCTAGGAAATGTAGGAAGAAGAAATCTCTCACTTTCCTCCTTCTCCAACACTCTTAATCAAGAATTCACACTTAATCTCACCACAAAAACTCTAAACTTTTAAAGAAAAATCACTAATAAACTCCTGAATGGTGGTGGAATGAAGATGAAAAAAGTGTATGGAGGCGAGGTGTGGTGAAAATGAGCAAGTAGGAATGAAGAGGAAAGTATTTTCTGATCAATTTAGGCCCCAAATATTGCCTAGAGTTGGTTCTCCAATAAGTGAATCCAAAAACTCTTCAAAAACAGTCCAAATTGGTCGAATCTTCTAGAAATAGGGTTTAAACTGACATTGACGACGTCCTCGCCCATTCTGGCGCCATCCGCGCCAGAGACAATTTAATTAAATTTGTCGTTTCTGTCAAAAAGCACCATCGGTGATGAGTAAAATCCATCATCTGTTATGTAAGTCTGCCCCATCAGCACTGCTTCTTGAGCCGTCAGCGCTGCTTCTGGCTCCGTCGACGCTGCTTCTGGCGTCGTCGGTGATGAGTATTTCTTGAAAAATGTCATTTTGACTCCAAATTCCATCTTTTTTTCTTTCCTTTTTGGTTCAAGTTCTAAAAATTAACAACATGCAAGAAAACATAAAAATACCTTCCATTAAAGTGCAATATCACCAAAAATGAGTATAAAATATGGGTCTAAAAATGCATATTTTTTGGTGTATCACCACGCCAGATCTAGGCATGACCACCCCCGTTTCATGCTTGACTACGTCGAGGTCTGGCGTAACCATGCTACTGGATTGCAAGATCTCATTTTAGAAGGGTTTTTTAAGCACAGTTGTTGTTAAATCCTTAATAAGAAAGTTAGGGCACGAATCGAAACATTCTTTGGTGTAGAGAAGAGTAGAAGACAGCTGGAGAAGAATTTTTTTTAGAGTTTTTCTTAGTTTTCTTCTTTCTCTCTAGAGGTTGTGGTCATAAGTTTTCTTCAACCTTTTTCTTTGTATTGTTTTTCTATGTTTTGATAGGTTATTGTATGAGAGAGAAGTTGGCTATTGCGGAAGATGGAACAAATCATTTTGTAAGTGTATGCTTTTCAGTTTTTCTTATAATAATAGGATTTATGGAATGTTTTTCGGGTATTCTTTCTATAATTCATAATTGAACTTTCTTTTGCACCTCTGTGATTTAAGGAATGTGGCTTTATGATTTTTTTGGATGATTTCTTTCATTTTATCATTTTCCTGAGACATCATCACTTTTTTTTTGTTATGTTAACGGTAGAATTTAATTTACTCCTGACATAATCAATCAGGATGTTAACATATTTCGTGATCTGTTACTCCTACCAGCTACTCAGAGGAACGAAATGATTAGCCACAAAATCTGGGTAAAATTAGACATATTTTATCCATGGTTTTCAACCTCGAAAGGGGATAAAAAAAATCCTTATGAGGCCATGAGGATTGAGGAAGTTTTAACTCTAAGGATTTTAGCCTTCTTTTGACATTGACACATGCATAAGGACTTTCTATCCCTGTTAACAACATTCATGTTGGGGAAAGTCTGGGAAAATCACAAATCACCACAGTAACTAAATCACAAAGGTGCGAGCCTCACAAACCTTGAAGAATAGTACGATTTAGTTGTAGAAGAGTACGATTTATTTGTCATTTTTTTAGTCTTTTTTAAAACATGTTATCTATTGTTTTTACTTTCAAGAAGGATTTTAGGAAACAATCTCCTATTTTTTATCGTGCTAAACTAGGTTTAGAATTTTAATAAACTAGATTTTCACCTTTTAGAATAGCTCTTATCCCTTTCGTCATGGGAACAATATGTGGTACTCTTTAACCACATTATAACTTAATATGTGTACTTGTGTTGTGTTGTTGTTCTACCAAATTACTTCGTGGTAGGTTTGGGCATGTTAATGCACTATCTTGCTTATGGATTATTCCTTTTTAAAATTACATGCATTGGGAATCTTGAAATGGTTAATATTCACGGTACATGATTTAATAAAAATAGGCCTTTTATCTTTAATCATTATTCTTTTGAATTTGTGCATGTTGAAGAAGAGTCTAAAGAGGTTCCCATTAATGTTAACCTGCTTAGGCTTCCTCATTATTTTAGGTCAAAAAATGCTAATTAAAAAAGTTATAGTAATATTGAATATCCCTGAACTATGAATACCCTCACAATTGCCAATTCAAGGCTCAATTAGCTTGGTGCATGGGTTAGTGTTCAAATTAACATTAAATATATTCTTCTTAATCATATTATCATATTTATTAAATAAAAATAAATTATCCAACTTGTTATTATGAATTAAAAACTTCACCTTTCTTGTATGGTAATACTCTTAATCTTGAATATGAACATTGCTCAAAAAAAGAGGGACCATTCAATCCCTTACTATGCCTACTACCTCTCATAGAGATAAAATTCACAACAAGTGTACGGGTAATGGTTTATATAAATTTTAGGTGGTAATTTTTTCTCATTACCTATAGTCAAACATTTTAATGTCACTCATGATCTCAATGCAACCCCATAATGCTCTCAGCCAGCAATGGAGAATCACCATTTCCCTCATCTCCTATTTTACCTTATGCATCTTTAAATTTTTGGGTAGTCAGATCACTGATGTCAACTTATCTCTTCTACCTCTTAACCTATCTCTAATGAAAAAAGTGACAAAATATTATCTTCTATGAACATAAACTCACTTTAAAAATCTATGAATACCTTATTATTAATAATGAATTCATTGAAGAAAATATATCATTTAATGAAGTTATTAATTAGTCTGATCATATTGTATTTTATACCACTTCTAAGAGTATAAAGACCAAAAAAAAGTTGAAGCACTTCATCCCTCATGATTTTAATGTTTTATCCCAACATTATGGTCTGAAATGTGAGAGGTTTTAATTGTGACAAATGGTTACTAACTAAGTGAACTTGGTTAAAGAGCACAAGGTTGACATTTTATTAATTCATTTGAAAAAAATCTCAATAAATCCCTCTAACAATTTCTCTTTTAGATGTTTTAATTTTTTTAAAATGAAGATATTTGTGTGATTTCTCTCTATATCCTAATGACTAAATTTGGGTGAAATTGGAATCTTCTCAAGTTTCAGTTACTATAATCAAATCTCACCCTTAATAATTCATAGTTTGTTGGTATTCTCTTCCTCCATTAAATTTTTATTGCCTTTAACTATGTTGATAATTAAGCTTTTGTTAGGAAACATCTTTTTCATTATTTTATTGATATGCCTTCATCCATTTCTAAATCGTAGCTTATCATAGAAGATTTTAGTAACAACAAATCTACTGATGAAAAATTTGGGCGTAAGCCATCTATTTCTTGTAAGTTGGTTGATTTTTATAAATTCTTATTTAATTCTGTTTTGATTTATCTTTTGAACTTAAGAATATTTTTTATTTTATTCAACAATCAAATAGATAATTCTATTATATGCCTATTTAGTCATGCATTTATGTGTATAAAATATGTGTGGTTTTTATAATTTATTTTATCTTTTGTTGTATCCTTTTTATTTTTGCATTTATTGCATATTTGCAGCGTTATATGTAGCATAAAGGAAGAATTGGAGCATACGAACCATATGTCTTAATTTCTCCTTTTATTGATGATATGTATGTACTTCCATTGTAGTTTCTTTCAATCAAATCATGAATGGGCCTGAAAAACATCCTTGAACTCTGGGTCCACAACCTCTCTTGAGTAGGCTTTGGAACCTTCTTTGTCAAACCTCCTTGTGGGTGGTTCTACATCTTTATTTAAGTTAGGTCCTTATAACTTAATTGTTCAAATTTGGCCTTATCCTTAACTAATCCATCATCAAAATGAATCCTGAAATCCAAAAATCTATGAGAACAAATTTAAAATCAAATTCATCACTGCAAATTAAAACATTTATTCAGTTCACTATGTAGAGAAGGTCTAAAAATCATTGATTGAGTTCCCTTTCAAACAATTTTAATCTTAAGTTCATTAAAATTTAGAGATTCAGGTATATACTTCCTATTAACATCTTTCTTTGTATTCTGGGAGAGCAAGAAACTAACATTAGGCAATTTTGGAGATTTGAATAAAAGTTTAGTGGCTTCAGAAGAGACTGTTACTGTTGTGATGGTTGGGACTAGACCTTCAATGAGAACATGATAAGAAGAAGATATTGCTCTATGAGATGTTATGGTTAAAAAAGGTTTTGTACTAAACACACCCCAACAACTTATGGATCAATTAAGATGGAGATGACCAAACACAAATATTGGATAAAAGGATGGAGAAAATAATAGATGTTATTTTGATGAATCAAAAAAATCTAGTACCGATATCAGTAGCTACACGCCTTCTTAATCAATTGAGACATAATGGTGAACCGATAGCATGATTGAAGAAATGGATAGAATAATTTAAGAAAGCTATCTCAGTTAATGAAAGCCTAGTGCAAGTACCAGTACTAGCACATCCACAACATGTTAGGGTCTAGGAAAGTCATCTCCAACAACAGCAGCAATCACCACGATAATGTTATAAAATTGATAGAAGAAGATGGCTTAGTCATGAATTTAAAGATTTAAATAATCGAGTATATTCCTTAAAAAATGAGGTTGTAAAAGAGATGTTTAAAGACTTGTACAATAATCCAAACTTCAAACTCCCTAAGCCTTACAAATATGAAGAAGTGGGGAGAGACAACAAACCTAACCACTGTCCATTTCATACAGTGTGCGGCCACACCATTGAAAAATATTTGACCTTCAAACATTGGTTAGAAAGGAAACACAAGGATGGAACTATAGTTATCTCTAAGGAATGCTTGAAGGAACCAAAACTAGGTTATGTCATTGTTGCCTTTGGTGAAGGAATGAAACCCTTTTACTTCTATGCAAGAGAAGAAGATTGAAATATCAACTTGTTTAAGAATGTTCAAAAATTCAAAATCCAAATTGATTTTTCTCAACATTATTCTTATGATTTAGTTACTAAAACATGTTTTAGAACAACAAAATCCTTCTTACGAACCCAGTCTTAACTCATACCTTATTTATGTCTTTTTCGTGAAACTTAGTTGAAGTTTTTTTTTTATTTTAATGTAATTGATTTTAGTCACTTATGAAATCAAATTGTTTCCAAGTATTATTGGACTAAACCTTTGTTCTTTAATCGTCTTCAACTTTATAATTATTTCAAGAATATTTCTTAACAAAAAGCGAACACGTAAAATATCTAAAATGAAATTTGAAACCTCTACTTGTAGATGTCTACAATGAGTCTAAAGATTTGATTTATAAGCTATACCAAACTCATCTCTCATTGGAGATAACTCTTATAATTCTGACATTTGAAAATGAGAAACTTCAAGTATCATTAGGTTTGATTAGACTTACCACAAATTTTTCTTTGTGGAGAATTACAAAGTTTAACCTTTGTAGTGGTGGATAAAGCTAAAAAAAAGGTTGTTGGCTTTGATGGAGAAACCTCTAACCTTACGAAATAATCCTTTACAAGATATGTTCATAGTCAGTTAAGGTCAAACATATTGGTTTAGCTCATAAAATTGCCTAAGAAAATTCTTGGAATTCTCTTTCCTTTAAAAATAAATTATTTCTTTGTCATAGCTGATCCATTTACTCATTGTACACTCCTCTAAATATGGCTCACTCAAGCTATCTTGAATTCTTGTGAATTTAAGTTTCTCCATCCACATATCAAGTCAAATTGAATTTTCTTAAACTAGAATAAAATTACATGTTAATTTAGAAACGTCATTTGAAATTCTTTTAAGAGGGCCTTGAAATTAAAATAGACTTCTTCAAAGATATAAAAAAAGAGAGTTGATGAAACAAAAATAGTTAGAAAAAAGAGAATAAAAAGAAATAAATGAAGTGAAAAAGGGATGAAGAAGAGAAAAGAAGTTGCATTGATCAAGAAATGGTACAAATATCTCTAAAGATAAATAATGATAAGGAAAAGGTCCTGATGAAGACAAATGTTTGAATCTAATTTATTCATGTTCAAGAGATTATCCAATTTGACATATTGTTTTGCTCCAACTTTTTCATCTTCAAACTTTTTTGCAAATTTGGAAGTTAAAATCACATTACCACACAATACTTTGAATGAATCTTGAAAATAAAATTTATCTTCGTATTCAAGTTCTTTGGAATTTTGAACTTAATCTTAAAATTAAAATTAATCTCAAAATTAAAATTGAGCTTTCCTGAATCCATAGAAGTTTCATAAGAAAAATTTTTAAACATTCAAGTGAGCTATAATCAATCAATTTAAAAAAGTTGCAATTTGGAAGCTTTCTTTTTGTAATTTTCACTTTTTAGTGAAAATAAAGCCAACAAACTCATCAAGTTTATTTTTATTGGGGAAAATTGACATAAAAGTTCCAACTATACGTCTAGACTACAAAAAAAGTGATGGCCCCTAAACTCAAATTATAATCAGATGTATCATAATATGAAGCAAGCTCTCCAATTGATGGTGAATTTGTCAACTTAAGCTTTCTTTTTAGCTTCATCAAGCTCCTTCTCCAAGCAACTCATTTTATTATATTTATTAGTAAGATCCCTAACCATCATTCTATTGGACCATGTTAAGAAAATCAAGCAGTTGCTTACACTTGCATGATAGAGAGACCACAAGTCTCAAACGGAATTTCTTAGATCTTATTAAGTGATGAAGAATGGATGGCTGATTTGAGCTAGTATTTGAAAGAAAGTACCTGGTTATGATCTCCATTCTAGTCCATGGATATGTTAATTTAAGCTAACAACCTACACTTATCCCTACTCAAAATATTATCTTTCTTCTTAACCAAAGTCTCCTCAAATTGGATGACATGCTTACATACTTTTAGAGAAAGGCTCATCATCCTCATCAATAGCTTTGGGAATCACTTTGCCATTCACTTTTTGGTGAGCTCCTCCTTCCTTAAGGAAAAACCTCCTCCACCTTTTACTTTATATTTTTGGTGGTTTCCTCCTCAATTACCGATGACTCAACTTCATCTCAGTGGATAATTAAGGAAGAATGTCACATTAATATTGTTACAAACTCTCTATATTTTCTCTTCTAGAAGAAAAACTCTATAAGATACATAAAAACTAATTAAGAATGCATATTTAAAGGAACGAGCTCCCCACCTTCAAACTTGACCCCAACTTACCAAAACTACAAATAAGAAAATGGTTTGGAGAAGTTTACTTCGAGGTCAAATTTGGAAAATAAATTATAACTTATCTCAAACTTTATCCACTTTCTTAGTGAGGAATGTAGCATCCTTATCCTATGATGATGGATAATCATAAAGATTGTCAATAAAGAAAAAGCTAAGTAAATAAACTCATAGTCACGGAACTCTTCTAACACAAAAATTAAACATTCATGTTTACGAAGTAATTATGATAAATAAATTACAAGCTAGATTTCTCCTAACAAAGTTGCACTCTAGGAAGATCTTCACTTGTTAGCCAATCCTTTTTAAATCTACAAAACCACTTTTTCCTCATCTAGGGTTGATGTCAGTATCATGACCTTGTCTGGCATGAATGATTGGAGACAAGTCGTAATTAGCTATCAACTTGTACATGAGGCAAAGCAATATATCTTCTTTCGATTATTGATATTTTTCTCTAAGGTAGTTAAAATGATTTACATTTAATAAAATTGGATGAACACATGCTATTAAAAATTAATTGTAAAGAGTAAGCAGAACAGGGGCATTGACTGCAGAATTTGATACCCCATCATATACAAGATGATGGTAGTAATATTAACAAATAAATTTGGTATCAATTATGCTACAATGACATTATAATAGTTGAAGACCTCAATAAACTTGCAATAAAGTTCAAGTCATAATTCCAACCTGAATTGACCGTTATCGAATAGATGCTTGCCATGATATGTTGTGTTATTTATTGCCCAAAGATAAATCTATTAATCATTTACAAATTAATGATATGCTAAACTCACCTCCTCATCGGATAGTTAAGATCAAATTCATAATTTGAGCACCATGAATGCCTTGCTATTGACAAAAAGATGGCACCCATCATTTGTTAGAAAAAGGTAAAAGGCGATGGAGAATTAAAAAGCCTTTTATTTTTTGAACATCATGCCAAAATCAAAGAAGGTTATTAAGGCCATCAAAAAAAATTCAAGCTCGAAGAGATAAAATAAAAACTTACAATTATTCAAAAAAAATATACAATCATTACAACATAACTGCTACAAACAACCTCCCAATGTCATTAATGGTGGTCATTCCAACTTACATAAAAAAAATGAAAACATGGGTTTGAGGCAACATCTACAGAAATATGACAATATAGAATATGTTGCCTCAACACAAATTTGTCACCCATTATGAATTTGTTTGAATGGATGAACTCCAATTGTTTTTAGAAGATTAGGAGCATGTCGTTCATATCAGTCATTTCCTTCTTTCACTCATTGTAAGCATCCTTCAATTTAGTCATCTCGCTCTTCAAAGTAGCCAGCTATTGTAGGGGTTTAGCCTTATTGGTAGTGTAGATGAATACTTAACATTAAATCCTAAGAAGATTTCCTCAATTCTCCTTAACTCGTTCAAGCCAGCTTACTGTAAATTTACGAACAAATCAGGATCCAACAGATGATAATAATGATAATAGTAGTGATACTAGCAATGAGTAACTTAATTTTAATTGTTTTAGTGAAATAGTTCCTATGACTATTACATATATTGCGGCATATATTATTTTAAATGCTTGCTAAAATAATTAAAATTATGCAGTTATTTGGTGGGCTATCATAGCAGTTTAATATAATTGACCTATTCATGTTGTTTGGGTTTCAAAATCATGTAAATTTATATTAATATTGTGATATATGTTGTGGTCAAAGCAAGTGATAAGTTGACTGCATGTATGGTCATAAAGCATTTGCTAAACGAATAAGATGTTCAATTTAAACGTGATTAAATTGCTTTTCAAAAATTAAAATTAGCATATTAAATTTATTTCATAAAATCACTCTAAGTTGATGAACCTCTCAATTAGATTGACATTAAGTATTTCTCGTTAACTCCATATTACACATTCACATACATGCCTTCGAATTCTTATGATTTTACAAATCTAACCACCCCTAAACTTTCATATCTTTTTAATGGTCATGTGGAATAGCAATATGAATTTCTAATAGTTCTCAAGCTAAGAAGTAGGGCTTCAAATGAACTAATTGTTCCACAAATTAGTCATGAGTTGGCTCGATTAGAGCTCATTTGTTATTATTTAATTAAGTAATTGAATAGCCTTGAATACTTATTTAAATTCTAGATTATTAAATAAGAAGATTGAAAACATTATAGCTTGACTTGTTTATCATTGTAAATAAGATCATTTAAAGTTCATGGACGCACTCACTAAGATACTTGATTAAAGCTCGGTAATTACTTAGACGCACAATTCATGCGCAATTTGTTGCTCAAATAATTTTACTTTCTTATTCTTATGTATTTATATTTCCATTTCAAATATCTTATAGTTTTAATATATAAAAATTATAATTAAAATCTCTTTTATTTTATTTTATTTTTGAACATTATTAACTAAAACAATTTAAAAACCAATTAACAAAATCAAATAAAAAAATTGCGACCTCGCCCGGCATTTCACGACAAAAAATGCGCACCGTAGCCTCCGTTGGATAAAAAAAGTCAAACTAGTGTTGTATATTCCCGATTGTCTACAAGATAGCTGCAATGAACTGGGACGCTTTCGTGTAGGAGTGTAAACGAACCGAACACGAACGAACAGAGCTTGTGTTCGTGTTTGGTTCGTTTGAAATTTAGTTTGTTTGAAATTAGCTCGTGTTTGAAATTGTTCGTGAAGTCACTGTTCGTGTTCGTTTCTTAACGAACGAGCCGAACACGAGCTGTTCGCGAACGACGAGCCAGTTTGACATCCCTAATATTAATATATATAAATAATATATTATATTAGTTATATAACTTATATTATATAAATATATAATATCAATTTTAGTATATTACTAATATAGTATATTAGTATATTACTATTATTAATTTATTATATATTATAATTTATAAAATTTAATTTTTTTAAATATCATAAATTTATTTATATATAATTATTTTAAATTATTTTGTATTTCGAACAATAACGATTCGAACACGAACGAACGCATCACTGTTCGTGTTTGGTTCGTTTAACTAACTGAACGAAAAAAGTTTGTTCACGTTCGTCTCATTTACTTATCGAACGAACCGAACACGAACTCATTGACGAACCGAACACGAACTGTTCACGAACAACGAGCTTTTTTGGCAGCCCTACTTTCATGCATAGACAGTCGGTTTAAGGAATTTATCAAGATGAGGGAACTCCCAGTTGATTTTTTTTTTTTTTTTTTTTTTCTTGTAAGAAAATATGAGTCTCCCCTAATTTTATTTAAAAGAAAAAAAGAGTTACAAGATAAAAACTCAAATTTGAACTCACAAGAAACCCATAAAACACTACTGACATGCAAACAAACACCAATAAAAATAGCAAAGCAAGACTCAAATAGCACTCCTCTGGCAATAAAAACAATAGAACACTAATAGCAATCCAACAGCAGCAGAACTCTAAAAGCACACCAATAACACTGCTACAGCAACAGAACTCTAACAGCACTCCAGTAGCAACAATAACAACGACAGCAATCTCAAATGGAAGATGAATAGTCCACGAAGAATAGTGAACCCTGCAAAGAAAAAAGCAATGAGAGCACAGCACAATAACAACGAATAAATAAAAAATAAACAAGAAGATAAAGAGAAGATAAAAAATTCAAAGAAGACAAAACAAAAACCAAAGAAAGATAGAGGGCAAACTAACCACCAGAGCTCAGAATTTACCTGCAGATTAACATTAAAATTTTAACCTAAATTTTGAATATATAAAATATATTCAGGAACTGATTCAATTTCAATAATGGTTGTAATTCATCAATGCTCAAATTAAAACTCAACATTCATAGAAGATCAAGGAATAACAGCTACATAACCAATCTCGGCAAACAGAAAAGATCAAGGCAGAATAAAAAAACACCTAACAACAATATTCCAATCAAGCTAGAAACTCCAATCAACATCAAGCCAGAAACTCCAACAGCAGCAAAACACTGCACAACAACTCCAATCAACACAAAATAGCAAAGGCAACAATGAACTTGATTAAAAAAATGCGGAGAAACCACAAAAAACAAGCTAGAGAAGAAATATTCTTATCAGAGAGGCTAGAAGTTGAAAATTGTAAGAAAATTTTAATAGAATTTGGAAAACAAGTTTGAACTTCCATTCATACATGAGGAAATATTAAAATTTCATCCAAGATTTGAAATATATATAAAAATATAATCAAAATCTAATTGGATTTTTATAACACATGGAATAAAACAAATCGCTGATAAAGCATCTCAAAGAGAAATCAGAGGAAGAAAACCGAAAGAAAAATCCAACAACATGAAATAAAGCGATCAAAGTAAGCTATAAAAACTCTATAAAATCGAAGGAATAGAGTTTTTGACCTTTCATTTCCTACTTTTTTTCATTTGCCATCTAATGAATATTCTGAATAATAATATCAAGCGGAGTAGCATGCGTTTTAAAAAATCTACAATTCCTTTCATTACAAATATAATAAGGTATCATTTGAATAGCTAAGAGATTAAATCGCTTATAGACTTTACAACAAATAACATGACAACAACAACAACAAAGCCTTAATCCCACTACGTGGGGTCGGCTACATGATCCTTTTTTTCCATTGCATCCTATTTAGTGTCATATTTTCATTTAGTTCTAATAAATTAAGATCATTTTTAATACAATAAGCCCAAGTCTTCCTAGGTCTACCTCTGCCTTTCTTAACACAAGTCGAATCTAAAACATCTACTCTCCTAATCGGATCATCTAATGGTCGACGTTTAATATGACCAAACCATCTAAGACGACTTTCTCTAATTTTGTCTGTCACAGGAGCTACACCAACCCTATCACGAATATATTCATTCCACATTTTGTATCTAAGTGTAAAGCCACTCATCCACCTAATCATTCTCATCTCGGCAACACTTAACTTATTATTATGCTTCTCTTTTAAAGGCCAACATTCAGCGCCATAGAGCATTGCAGGTCTCACCACCGTCTTATAAAATTTTCCTTTCAGTCTTAGCGGTACTTTTCTATCACACAAAAGGCCCGAAGCATTCCTCCACTTCAACCAACCAACTTGAATTCTACTATTAACATCCCCATCTATATCACCATCGCTTTGGACAATAGACCCAAGATATCTAAATTGTTCACACCTTTTAATAGAAAAGTACTGCTAAGACTGTTAAAAAACATGAAATCTATTAGGACAAGCAATATGGTTGACCATGAGGAATACATTTATTAAAAAGATAATGAGACATAGAATATTCAAAGAATAAATGATTATGATATTTAACCACATTAGTGCTAATAACAGATAGAGTATTAAAATAAATACCTTTAACAGAAAGAAAATCACAAGTTTAAAGCCCATTATGAATAATTTTCCAAAAATGCAATGAAAATTTTAAAGAAAAACCTTTGAGCCGAAAACTGATTTCAATCAACACAAGGTAACTGTTCTTGAAGATTAATATAAATATTATGATGAGAGTAATTTCTTTGATTATTCCATAAACAAGTAAATTTGATAAATAGCCAAAATACAAAAATCAAGAGCTCTATACGAAGAAAAAATCCAAAAGTTATTAAAAATAATCTCACAAAGCTTAGTACTTTGATGAAGATCAAACCAAGCAAAAATATTATTACTGAATTTCTCATAAAGGGAAGAATCATAAAACCAAGGATCAAATTATAAAAATAAATTACTACTATTTGGAGTCTGAAAAAGATAAAGAAGCTCTTATTTTCAAAGCCACTTTTATAGTATCATTCCAATAAAGTGTATATGAATGAGATTTGTTCCAAATAGAAACATAATGATTCATACAATAATTGGAAATAAAAGAACAAGAGCTATAAAATTTCCAAATAAATTTAGATTTACACAAATTATTAATGTTGACCAAAGAATGCAAACCAAGAACACCAGGAAGCTTAGGTAAGGTCATAATATTTCAATCAACATTATGAAATTTCTTACTATTATCGTTATGATTAATAAAGTTATTAATTAAGGATGAAATTTTCCATTTTAACGTTTAGAAAGAGAAAAAGCCCAAAACCATAATATAGATAACTTCGAAAGGAAAATTTAATAAGTTGAAGTCGACTAACATAAGAAAGTAACTTATGTTACTTACCAGAAAGCCAGAAACTAAGTTTATAAAGGAGTTTTGATAGTCAACTACAACTAATTTAGAAGGCTTAATAATAACACCAAGATAACCCGAAGGCATATGTTTTATAGAAAAATTGAAAGCATTGTAAATATTTATTTGAGAAGGAGTATTCACAGATTTAGAAAAGTAAATAGAAGATTTATAAACATTAGAATAAAGATTTGAAGCTTTTCCAAAAACATCAATAGTAAAAATAAAGTGATTAACAGAAATCATATTGGTTTGGTAAAAAAAAAGGAATTTCATCAGCATAACTTAGATAAAAATATTATCTTTAATAATATCAACAACTTGATGATGAATTAAAAAAGAAAATGCTTCTATAACAGTAGTGAGGTGAAAAGGGAAAAGTGAACAAGCTTGTTGAAGCCCCAAATAAGAGGAAAAATAGCTTCTCATATCACTATTAATAATAACAAAAAGGTTAACATTAGTAGTATATACTTTAATCCAATTATTAATAATAGGAGGAAAACCTAAACATTTCATTTTATAATAGAAAATTTTCTTATTCACATTTTTAAAAGCTTTCTCTAGACCAATTTTAGCACAAAACTTCTTAAAATGATTAATATAATTAAAACCATAAAGAAGTTCATTAGCCAAAATACTATTGTCGCCAATAACAAAACCTTTAATAAAAATAGCTTGAGTCAGATGAAAAAAAATTAGAAAGAATAAGTTTTTAAGTCAGCTAAAAGAATAACAATGACTTTGTAAATAACATTATAAAGATAAATAGGCCTAAAATCATTAAAAGACTTATCGTCTTACTTTTTAGAAATAATAACAAGGTCAGTATGTGAAACACCAAAAATAAATGTATTTTTGACCCATATTTTATACACAATTATGGGAGAGGGTAATTGAACATAGGTTAAGACGCATCACAAAAATTTCTCATAATCAATTTGGATTTATGCCGGGCAGGTCTACTATGGAAGCTATACATTTATTGAGAGATTTGATGGAGAAGTTCAGAGATAATAAGGAGAATCTACATTTAATTTTTATTGATTTAGAAAAAGCTTACGATAAGGTTCCAAGAGATATCCTTTGGAGAGTTCTCGAGAAGAAATGTGTTGATATGACTTATATTCAAGTCATTAAAGATATGTATACTAGAGCTGTTACTTGTGTTCAAACAGAAGGAGGATTGACAAAATATTTTCCTATTTCTGTTGGATTACATCAGGGATCGACTTTAAGCCCATATCTTTTTGCTTTAGTTATGGATGGTCTTACTGGACATCTATAGGAGGATGTACCTTGGTGTATGCTTTTTGCTCATGATATTCTTCTCGTGGATAAAACGAGAGAAAAAGCCCAGGAAAAACTTGAATTATGGAGGTCTACTTTGGAGTCTAAAGGCCTTCGTTTAAGTATAACTAAAACTGAATACATGGAATGTAATTTTAGTAGTAATAGCTCTAGTGACAGAAGTGTGACTTTGGGGGATCAAATTATTAAAAGGTGTGAACGATTTAGATATCTTGGGTCCGTTGTCCAAAGCAATGGTGATATAGATGGGGATGTTAATAGTAGAATTCAAGTTGGTTGGTTGAAGTGGAGGAATGCTTCGGGCCTTTTGTGTGATAGAAAAGTACCGCTAAGAATGAAAGGAAAATTTTATAAGACGGTGGTGAGACCTGCAATGCTCTATGGCGCTGAATGTTGGCATTTAAAAGAGAAGCATAATAATAAGTTAAGTGTTGTCGAATGAGAATGATTAGGTGGATGAGTGGCTTTACATTTAGAGACAAAATGCGGAATGAATATACTCGTGATATGGTTGGTGTAGCTTCTGTGACAGACAAAATTAGAGAAAGCCGTCTTAGATGATTTGGTCATATTAAACGTTGACCATTAGATGATCCGATTAGGAGAGTAGATGTTTTAGATTCAACTTGTGTTAAGAAAGGCAGAGGTAGACCTATGAAGACTTGGGCTTATTGTATTAAAAATGATCTTAATTTTTTAGAACTAAATGAAAATATGACACTAAATAGGACGCAATGGAGAAAAAGGATTCATGTGGCCGACCCCACGTAGTGGGATTAAGGCTTTGTTGTTGTTATTGTTGTTGTATACTTTATACTCCTTTTTCTTGATATTGTACTTTAATGGAAAGTATTTTTATTTTTTCTTGCAAGTTGTTGTTTTCTAGTACTTGAAGTAAAAAGGATCAAATTTGGAGCAAAAATGAAGAAGTTGAATATTTGTTCAGCGCTGACGGCGCCATTTGACAGAGCGGCAATTTATTAAATGAACACTAGCGCCGACGATGTCAGAATGGGTGTCGACGGTGCTTATGATGGTTCAGGCCCTGTTTTTAAAAGATTCAACGAATCTGGATGCTTTTCGAAGAGTTTTTGGATGCACCTATTAGAGAATCGACTCTAGGCTCTATTTGGGGCCGAAATTCATCAGAATAACTCTCTTAGTCATTATTTGCCCTCTCTTCATTCCTCTTTGTCCCTCCTTGTTCATTTTCGCCACACCTCGCCTCCATACACTTTTTTCATTTTCATTCCACCATCATTTAGAAGTATATTAGTGATTTTTTCTTTAAAAGTTTAGAGTTTTTGTGGTGATGTTAAGTATGAATTCTTCTCTAAGAGTGTTGGAGAAGGAGAAAAATGAGAGATTTCTTCTTCCTACGTTTCCTAGAAGAAGCTAGTAGGGATTTGCTTTGAGAAAGAGTTTCAGATAAGTGTTATTTGTTTATTAGTGTTGTATGAACTTTCTTTTATATATGAAATTTGTGTTTTGTTGTATCTTTCTCATGAAGTCTGAGTAGTTTACTTTTTCTTACTCCCTACTCTGCGATATGGTGAAATGAAGAGACAATATGGACGTGCCAATATTAAAATATAAAATAAATTGTGATGATTTTTCAACTCCGAACTTAATTTACTTTTCGATCCGGCTAATTGAATTGTTAAAATATGTTGTGAAACATATGACCTGGGAAATGGAGTATGAGTTCTACAACAGAGTGAGGATCACATTTGATTCCATGAAGGAGAATTTTGTTCATGAAATTAAGTGCAAATAAATAGGGAAATATACTTTGTTGGGTGTAGAATTGGAGAATCTTTAGGGTGACAAACTAAAATCCTCAACTCTGTCTTAGTGTTTAAAAACTAAAGCGAGAGTTAGCCTTTAGGTGAAGGGAAGTGGAAGCTCTGGAGTGGGAGCCAGTATCCTCCTATACTAGCCACGAATTTAGGGACTGAATCTGGGATTAGCCAATGATATTCTATAACACTGTAACAAGGTAGAGAATTAAAACTACTTCTATTTGGCACAATACATATCAGAATCATTTGACTCATCTCAATTTACCAAAACCTCATTGTAGTGGGTTAGATACTTTTTCACATAAGAAATCTTCATCACATAAACATAATTTAATAGTTTAGTAGTTACTGTTTAAACTTTGTATTTGAGTTTTGTTATTAGTTAAATAATTTAGTTCTGATATTTACATCCTGTTTTGACATTAGTGACAACAATTTTGTTTTGACATTCTGTGAATTTCCTAGTAAATTTATCATTTCAAATTTAAGCATTCCCCTTGGGATCAATATTTTCAGCTTAAATAGAAAGTTTTTTATTTCTTGATAATGATACATATATTTGTGTAGAATCCCAACATTAATTGCTTAAAATTTTTTATTCATAAAATATTGTATCAAGCTTTTGACACCGTTGCATAGCGGAGTCAACTATATAATTTTTACACAACTATATTCTAGGGAACAAGTTTTTGGTGCCGTTGCCGGGGAAGGTAACGGTAAATTAAATAGATTTGGTAAATTAGGAAATTTAGAGATAATATAACTATAAAAAATAATTTTAAAAATAAAAAATCCAAAAGGAAATATGTTTTTATTTAAGAGCTTTTTTTAAGAAATTTTTCTTTACTTATAATATTTGTTTATGCGAAATATTGGATCTGAAGGTTTAGTACCTTACGATTCATAATTAGAGCATACTATTAGAAAAATTCAAAAACAACAAAAAGAAATTAAAATTTTAAACAAAATGGCAAATGACTTAAATAATCAAATAAACAAAAATTGACAAATACCTTTAAAAGATTATGTTAATCTAACAGCAGATAAACTTCACATAACTATTCAAAATTCTGATGTTGCTGCTAATTCATTTGAGCTTAAACCTGATATTATCCAAATGATACAAAATAATCAGTTTGGAGGAACACCTACTGAAGATCCAAACTTATATCTTGCTACTTTTCTTGAAATTTATGCTACTTTTAAATATGACAGAGTGTCTAATGATGTTGTTAGGCTTAGACTTTTTCCTTTTTCATTAAGGGATAAAACCAAGGCATGGTTAAATTCATTAGCACCTAGATCTATCAGAACTTGGGGAGAACTATCACAAAAATTCTTAGCTAAATATTTTCCACCCTCGAAAACTGCTAAGCTTAGAAATGATATTACATCTTTCTGTCAATTTGAAGGGGAATTGATATATGAAGCTTGGGAAAATTTAAAGATCTTCTTAGAAAATATCCACATCATGCTCTACTAGATTGGTTAATAATTCAAACATTTTATAATGGATTAGTATGATCACATAGATCTATTATAGATGCTGCTACGGGTGGATCGCTAATGTCAAAACCTTTTGATGCAGAATATTCTTTAATTGAAGAAATGACTACTAACAATTTTTAGTGGATTTCTGAAAGGGTAAATCATAAGAGAATAGCTAGTATTCATGACTCTGATGCAATGTCTATTTTAGCATCTCAAATTGCTGCTATTTCAAAAAAGATTGATCAAATAGGAGTGAACTATTCTCAAATACCCCCAGTATTAGAGGAAAATTCACTAGGACAAATCATTGATACTCAATCATCTTATGAAACTTTAAATGCTATAAATAATCGAAATAACAATCCCTATTATAACTTTTATAACCCTTGATAGAAAAATCACCCTAATTTTAGTTAGAATAATTACAATAATTCGGTGAATCCCTCCGAAGATTTTAACAACCAAGGAAATCCTAGTTATTGACCTTATTTAACACTAATCCTAAGCCACAAGTTAAGGAAAAGAAGTTGACGATGGAAGAAGTAATGTTAAACATGGGAAATCAAATACAAAATCAAGGGGAAATTTTTAGAAATATTAAAAATTAATTAGGACATATTGCTACTGCACTCAGTGACAGACCTTCTGGAATTCTTCCGAGTATAGTGGAAGTTAATCCAAAAGATTGAAATAAGGAGCAAATTAAAGCTATTCAATTACGAAGTGAAAAAGAAGTTGAAGCAAGGATCCAAAGAGAAGCTAAAGTTGATGAAGAGAAGGAAGAAATAGAAAGTGACCAAAATGAAAATGAACAAACACATGATACTTTAGAAAAATGATTACCTCATTTTCCTCAAAGATTGATGCAGAAGAACTGAGATAAACAGTTTACAAAATTTTTGGAAATCTTTAAGAATTTAACGATAAACATTCCTTTGTTGAAGCTTTGGAACAAATGTCAAGTTATGTGAAATTTATGAAGGATATACTAAATAAGAAAATGAAGTTTACAGATCATGAGACCGTTGCATTCAGTGAAGAGTGTAGTGTTATTATTCAGAAAAAACTTCCTGAAAAATTAAAAGAACCTGGTAGTTTTACTATACCTTGTGTTATCGGTGAAAAGTTTTTTGGAAAAGCTTTATGTGATTTAGGAGCGAGTATCAATCTTATGCATTTATCGATCTTTAAACATTTAGATTTTGGAAAGATTTCCCCTACTACTTGTCGGCGTTATTTTGGGGGTTTGTGGGGAGTTGCCCATAAGAAGCTGTCAACCGCCGGAATTGAAATCCTATCTCCCGCTTCGGAAGGATGTTGAAGTATGAAATTAAACTAACCCCATATTTTTCATAGTTTAAAGATGAAAGAGTGTTGCACCTCAAATCATGTATCTATCCCGAAGGACAAACACAAGACTTCAGGATGAGACCCGATCAAATAAACTAAGGAAAGTATGACATCCATTTAGTATGTGAAACCTTTGTATTTGCAGACAAGTTCCCCTATTTAATATAAAGGATTAAATAGGGTTTATATTAAGCTGGGTTGGGACATGCTTCCTATAAGGGCAAGCCTCTATAGTTAATTACATCTTAAATGACCAAAGTCACTTAAGAAGACTATCTATGAAAATCAAAAAATATTATCTTCAAGGAATTTAAAAGGGTAGGACTTTTCAATGAAATCGGACAAAGAGGTGTGAAAGGGGATTGGTTCAAATTTGGAACATTTTATTGTAGAATCCAAAGGAGGAAGAACTAGGGGATGTCATGGATCCTAGAGGAGAACCTCGGTGACTTCCCAAGCTATCCTAATGTTTGGCTTCAATTTTGCGGAGAAATATTTAAGTGTTTCATCCTGTCAATTTTATTAGTTAGGGCTTACATTCGTGTGAACAATCACACAAATAGCCTGGAAGATATGAGGATTTAGGTCGTGACAAACGACAACCTCGAAATCCTAAGACGAGTTAGCTTATATTGTATAGCAGGGCTATGCAAAGGCCTAAAGATATGGTGAGGATTTACGTTGCATAAGCAAGCAACCTCGAAGTCCTATGGCTTTGTTGTTTAAGTCTAAGGAAGGAAGATTGGTTTAGCTAGGGAAGACTGGATTTATTGTTGAAGATGGTCGTGTTGCCCACCATGCTAGCTCCAAGCTCCTCACCGCGACGAGTTTGAATTTTCTAGTGTGTCAAGTTATAATGTCAAATCAGGTGGCCTTATGGTTGAATTTCTTTAAATTTTATGAGGGCATATTAAAGTTGATTAGAGCGACACCGGTTAAGATCCTATGGTTCCCTCGTTCCGCCACCACTATTTTCTATTGGATTCACTTAGTCAAAATGAACTTATTAAACTCAACTTAATGAGTTCCATAATTTCATTTAAACCATGGGAAGCCTCGTTAACAACCGTAGGTTACCTCCTCTGAAAGATTCCCGATCATCCGATAAAGACGTCTTAATTTAGTTGCAATTGTAGTTTTGTGTGATGTTTGTGATTAAATTTTGAGTTGCTTTATGTTTTGAATGTTGTGGGGGTGAATTTTATCTTGGTTGATTTAAACTTATTATGTTGCTTTAAACCCAATTGGTGAAAAGCCTCGAGTCCATTTAAACTTATTATGTTGCTTAATGTTTCATCCTGTTAATACTTCTAACGCTCAGTGAATATTGATGCCTTAATTATCCCTAAGAAAGGGGTAATTATCATTTATCATTTAATTTGAAAATTATGTGAGTGAATTTTCTTAAAGGGCAAGTTGGTGTAACCTGAACACTTAGCCAATCTTTTCAATTTGGCTTAGTGGTGTTTCAAGGATGTTTTATTATGTTATGTTTATTTCTCTAATCCTCATTTAGTTAATTTTGATTTAGCCTAAGTCACCACTAAGCCCTTAAGACATTGGTGAGTGTTTTAATTAGTTTTGAAAAGGTTAAGCTTTAAGTGGTGATGATACATAATTTGAACTTTTATTTGAAAATCAAAATAGTGGTATTAAATTGATTAGTTATTGACTTCAAAAGTCATACCCCTAAGTCCAGGATCATTTAATTTTAATAAACTTCCAAACTTTAATAATTTAAAATTTTATTAACTTAATTAAGAAAGTAAGATTTGTTTCAACCAATTAACCTCTTGTGTTCTAAACATCAAATAAATTGATTAAGATTAGAGGTTGCCCATTTCCCTCCTTGACTTAAGCCTAAATGTTATTTAAGGCTAAATTTCCAAAATTATACATTTGCCCTAAGGCTCTCACACTTCATAATTTGTCAAATTCAATTCAAATGACTTTGAAATTTTTATCCTACCTTATTCATGGGTCAATGAAGACATAAAAGGAGAAAATATGATTTTTTAGAATTTAATTTATCTTATATAATTATTTTCATGAAAAAATTGGATTTTTTAAAGAAAATTCATAACTTGACCAAGGTAAATTCTAATCCTTTGAAATTTTTTCTGGAGGTAGACCTAGAATAGAGAAGCCTTTGGACCAAATTTGATGATTTTTTGAATTCTCTTTGATTTATCAAAATTATTTTAAATTCTCGATTATTTAATAAAAATAAAATATTTTAAATGATGAAAATTAAGTTTTGTGTCTTTGAAAAATTTCTCTAAGGTTAGAGAACCCAGAGGAACAAATTTCATATTTTCTAATTTTTCTTTGATTTATTGGAATTATTTTAGTGAAAACTCATTTTTAGCCTTTAAAAATTATTTTTAAGCTTTGAAATTCAATATCTTTATTTAGAAAATCAGGAAAAAAGTTCTAATTGTTCCTAAGTGATTAGGAAGCAATTTAGAGCATTTCCATGAATTTTGTTATTTTTGTGTTTTTTATGAATTTTTAAATATTTAAAATAGACTAAAAATCAAGTTTTTATTCTAAATATTATTTTATTTTTATAAAATATCCCTGATCATAGAGAACTCAAAAAACTAAGTTTCATAATTTTTTGAGTTATATTTTGATTTTTAAAAATCATTTAAGTCTCAAAAGTGATATTTATCTTTAAAAATCAACTTTAGTTATCAAATGAACTCAAAATATTTTGAAATTTTTATAGTGAGTCCTCTGGATCATAAACCACAGTGGAGATAAAAAATCAAGTCATTTAAATGTTCATATCTTTCAAACTTAATTATTTTAATGATTTAGTGTTCATGAAAATTAAGTACATTTTAAATGACTTAACCCATGAAATTATTTTCAAATGCTACTTTAGTCATAGTGGACCTTGCAAAATTTTCTTAGAATTTTCTAATAAATATGCTAATTTCCATGATTATTTTAAAGAAATAATGTGCAAGAACTTGAAAAATATGGATCTCTGTATATGAACCTACTCTGACTTTAGAAAAATTAGAGGATATTTTCCTTGACAGAGGCTACAACATGTCAAAATTTCAAGCCAAGGTGTTGTATCAATATGCATGGAGAATCAAATGATCCCAAACAATTTTTAATTAATTAAAAATATTTTATGCATCAAATGGACTTATTTATTCCACATTATTCTTCTCTGTTCAGTGAGCAAGAGGGTATTTTTATTTTATTTTTGTGATTTTTCTACATAAAGTTATGGATTTTTTAAGTTTAGGGAGTTTAAATAAATAGAAAAAACCCTATTTTTCTAATTATCCATGCGGCGCCGTATATATCCTAGGCAGCTCTGAAACTCCACGCGACGCGCTCCTATTTGACGCTGCTGTCCACACCAGCAGCCATGCGTCCCGTTGTTTATGTAAAGAAGTGTTGTCCGACTTCATCTTTGCGATCCATTTGATTCACGCGTGATCGGACGACGCGTGGTCATCGTCCCCAATGGCTTAGGCCGAGAGTCGTCCACCTTCAAGGATTATGATCTCTCTTACGTCTCAACCAAAATAAGTGAATTTTTTTTAAAATGCTCTTCTTAGTGAGACGAACACATCCATACGGTTAATGCTTCAAGAAATAAAGCGCAAGTAAATGGAGAATCAAAATAGGCTCGGGAGGAGGAGAAGTTTTATACCTTTGCTCTAAGAATGGAGGCTTCAATCAGAGGTGCTCGGCACAATCGTTGGGGTCCAAGGAGGCTATGGATTAAGCCTCTTACTGTGGTGTAAGGCCTAGGTATGAATTTTACCAAGCTTAATTTTAGGTGTTGGTCTAAAGCTATTGTGGAGGCTATTTCAGAGTGTAATTTGATGGGGCTTTGTCTTCTCTTACTGTTGTAAAGGTGTGGGCACAATCAATTGAAATTTGGTGGAGTTTTGAGAGATGTCATGTTTCTGCTCTAAATTTTAAGCTCAAAATTAGGGTTATACAGTGGGAATCAAGGCAGTTGAGTGATTGGAATGGGTTGTGGAGGTCTCAAGGAAGCTCTGTGAGTGATTTGGTAGGCTCTCTTTGAGAAAAATTTAGCACACCTCCCATGGCTGTGGAGGTGAGATTTTATAAAAATGGCAATGGGGTGGCTCTCTGGGCATAAGTTTGGGTGCATTATGGTGCTTAGGTGGAGGGCAGAGGAGCTCTTCAATTTGATTTGGATGAGATAGACCCTAGGATGAGATAGACCCATGGGGGTGGCTCTCTTTTTTGAGCTTTTATGACCACTAGGTTGGCCGGCCGGCCAGGGGGAGCTGGCTAGGAGCTCAGGGAACCCAGGGGAATATGTCACATCAATTTAGTGTAATAATACCTAATTTTGGTAAGGATATCTTAAGCACATGTATTTTTGGAAATAATATCCCTTAATTTGGGGGACCTTTGGTACGTGGCATGATTTAGGTAGTTTCATAGTGTTTGGACTGGTCATTAAGTCCAACTAATGGCTGGGGTGGAGTTAATTTGGTGACTTTAGGGTGGTTAGGTCACATTTAGTGCATGGGTCCAAATGGATGCAAATGACCAAGTCTTGGGTTTGGTCTAGACTAGCCACGTCAATTGGCCCAATTAATTATTAAATTTTGTTTATATGATCATAAGGAACAACTTTGGTGAAGGATGGAGGTGGCTTTGAGCTCAATTGAAGGATCAATTTGAGGGAATTTTGAACTTTAATCAATTTGGTCATGTTGGGCTAAGTTTGGATCTAGCTTGGGTTAGTCTTGGGCTAAGTCCAAATTGATTATTGTAAATGGTCAATAGGGACCTCATGAAAAGTTTTCAACATGAATTGGATACCAATTTGGAGGTTAAGGATATCAATTGGGTGAAATTTGGGGACTTAGCCAATTTGGGGCTAAATTTGGGAATTTTGGATTTAGGCCAAAATCAAATGGATTTGAGGCTTCAACAAGGTCAATTTCTGGTTGATTTTGATTTATAGGAATTTTATCAAGATTTTTCAACATTAATTGGGGTCAATTGACTAGGCTATGGGTTCAATTTGGTGAGATTAGGTCATATGGTCAAAATTGGGGTTTTGACCTAAATCAAAATTGGGCTCAAATAATGGGCCAATTTAAGCTTGTATTTGGTTTAGTTTAATCATATAAAAGGTTAATTTGAGTTTAGGATTGTAATTTGGTTCAATTGATATCAAATTGATAGACATTTGGGTTGAATTTGGGGAATTTGGGCCCTTAAAGGCAAATTTAGGGATTTTGGTTAAATATGGCCAAATTGGCCAAATTGGGTCATGTGGTAGTTAAGAGAAATGAAATTGGGAATATTTGGTATTTATTGAGATTTTTTGGAAATTTTTAGAATTTTTGGAATTTTGGGTTATGGAAGGGTATTTTGGTAATTTGGGGGTGTTTTTGGGGTAAAAGGCCAAGATGGGTATTTTGGTAGAGTTGAGGTACCAACTGTCACCAACAAGCCATGGAACAATGAAAACCCCATTTTGGGTCCTCTACATAGTGGTCTTAGCCAAACCATAGCCCTAGGGTTAGTAGGATTAGGGGACCATGTACATGAGTATCCTAAAAGATCAAGGGACCTAGGCTAGAAATTTGAGTTCAGGGCTGTGAGTGATTGTGGGTACAGATAAGTGTAGTGAGTGTAGTGAGTGCCTTAGCTCGAGACCAACACCCAGGGTCAACCCTAAGGTCCAGCAGTCCTGAGGGTGACTTATCTTGAGTTTCCCTTATAGTGACCCCACCTACTAAGTGCTAGAGGTTATGACCAATATGTGGAACTTCAAGTTGAGTATAGAAGAGTTTGGAATTTCTAGTGGTGAGGGTACCTTTTCTAGTTTTCTAAGAATAGTCAATAGGAAAATCCTATGGCTAGACCTTAGGCTACTAAAGAGGAAAAACTAAACCTCAACCAAAAGTGAGGTCAACACTACTGTAATGCTTCAGTCGGTTGATCGATCAATAACTTATCCAAAAGGAGTTATAGAAGATGTATTAGTACAAGTGGATAAATTTATTTTCCCTGTAGACTTTATAGTATTGGACATGGAGGAAGATAAAGAAATTCTTATTATTTTGGGGAGACCATTTCTTGCAATAGGGAGAGCTGTGATAAATCTGCAAAAAGGAGAGTTAATAATGAGTTAATAATCAAGAAGCAACATTCAATATTGCAAAAGCTATGAAATATCTAGCAATAGAAAAAGATAATGAATGTTTTAGGATGGAAGAAACTGATTATCTGAGTAATGAGCAATTTAGGGAAGAGTTTGAAGATAAATTGAGGCAAGGAGAACATTTTGAAAATAATGATGAAATAAAAGAAGAAGATTTGGATTATATACAGGAAAAATTTAAAATTTAAACTTGTTGGAAAATGATAAAAAAATATTATTCTTTCAAGTATTAACCACCTGAATTTGAACTGAAAATATTACCTGTCCATTTAAAATATGTGTTTTTAGGAGATTCATCTACACTGCTTGTTATTGTATCTTCAGAATTAATTGAAATTCAAGAACAAAAATTAATAGAGATGTTGAAAAGATATAAAAAGGCTTTTGGATGGACTTTAGCGGATATTAAAGGAATAAGCCCTTCTATTTGTATGCACAGAATTCTATTAGATGAACAATATGAACATAAAGCTGATCTTCGGAGGAGATTAAACCCAATAATGAAAGAAGTTGTTAAAAAAATGTTTAAATGGCTAGATGATGGAATTATATATTATATTTTAGGCAGTGCTTGGGTAAGTCCAATTCACTGTGTTCCAAAGAAAGGAGGAATGACCATTGAAGAAAATGAGAAAAATGAATTAATATCAATAAGACAAATTACTGGCTGGCGAATTTATATTGACTATAAAAAATAAACATGGCCACCAGAAAAGGCCACTTTTCTTTACCTTTTCTAGACCAAATGTTGGATAGATTGGCTGGGAACAAATATTATTGCTTCATAGATGGATATTTTGGTTATCACTAAATTCTAATTGCTTTTGAGAATCAAGAGAAGACAACATTTATGAGTCCATATGGAACATTTGTTTTTTGTAGAATGTATTTTGGACTATGCAATGTACCTGCAATATTTCAAAGATGTATGATGTCAATTTTTAGCAATTTTATTGAACATGGAATGGAAGTGTTTATGGATGATTTTTTGGTATTTGGAACTTCATTTGAATTATGTTTAAATAATTAAAAAAAATTCTGGAAGTATGTGAAAAAATGAACATAGCACTAAATTGGGAAAAATGTCAATTTATAGTTGTAGGAGGAATTGCTCTTGGGCATAAACTTTCTGAAAATGGCATGGAAGTAGATCCTGCAAAAAATCAAGTTATTGAAAAATAACCACCTCCGACTAATGTTAAAGGGGTAAGAAGCTTTTTAGTACATGTTGGTTTCTACAGGTGTTACATAAAATTTTTTTCTAAAATAACTAAGCCATTATGTCAACTTTTAGAAAAAGACACGAAGTTTGATTTTAGCGAGGAATGCATAAAAGCGTTTGAATTATTGAAAGAAAAATTAATCGCTGCATCTATAATAGTTTCACTTGATTGGGAGAGACCATTTGGAATAATGTGCGATGCTAGTGATTATGCTGTTGGGGTTGTGTTAGGACAAAGGCACAACAACGTTTTTAAAGTAATATATTATGCTAGTAAAACTCTAAATAATGCTCAAATTAACTACACTACTACTGAAAGAGAGTTACTTGCTATTGTTTATACCTTTGATAAATTTAGACCTTACTTAATTGGAACTAAATGTATAGTGCATACAAATCATTCTGCCATTAAATACATGATGCAAAAGAAGGATGTTAAACTAAGATTAATTAGATGGATACTTCTATTGCAAGAGTTTGATTTTTTGTAGTTGATAGAAAGGGAAATGATAATCAAATAGCTGATCATTTGTCTATACTAGAAAGAGAAATATTAACTAATTTTGTAAATGAAATTTTAGAAAATTTCCTTGATGAATAATTATATAGTATTGATGAAATGAATGTACCGTGGTATGCCGATATAGTAAATTATATTGTAACTGATACTTTACCACCTAATATCAAAAATCCACAAATAAAGAAATTTTTATATGATTCAAAATTCTATTTTTGGGATTACCCATATGTATATAAACAATGTAAAGACCTAATTATTAGAAGATGTGTGTCTTATGAGGAAACTCAATAGATAATTGAAAGATGTCATGATTTTGAATTTAGATGACATTTTAGAATGAGTAGAACTGCATATAAGATTTTGCAGGTTGTATTTTATTGGCATACTCTTTTTAGAGATGTTAATGAATATATTAAAACATGCGATCGATGTCAACGAGTAGGAAATATTTCTAGAAGAAATGAAATGTCTCTAAATTACACATTAAAAGTTGATATTTTTTATGTGTGGGGATTAGATTTTATGGGACCATTTATGTCTTCATTTGGGGAGTTATATATATTACTTGTTGTTGATTATATATCCAAATGGATTGAAGTTATTGTTGTACCTAGACGTGATGCTCAAAGTGTTTCTAGATTTTTAATTAAAAATATTTTTACAAGATATGGAATGCCGAGAGTAATTATTACTGATGGAGGATCTCATTTTAGGAAAAAGAGAATTGAAAAATTAATTAAGAAATATGATATTATGAATGGATATCTACTGCTTATCATCCTCAGACTAGTGCTCTAGTAGAGATATCAAATCGTGAAATTAAACGAATTTTAGAAAAAGCTATAAATCATTATATATTGGATTGGTCTGCTAGATTAGATATTGCATTATGAGCATACAAAACTGCTTATAAGACTCCTATATGAATGTCCCCATATAGACTTATTTTTGGAAAAACATGTCGTTTACCAGTAGAATTGGAGCATAAAGCATTTTGGGCTACTAAGGAACTTAATTTTAATTTAAAGGATGCTAGTGAGAAAAGATTATTGCAACTCAATGAACTTAAGAAAATTAAAAATGAAGCATATGATAATGCAAAAATATATAAAGAGAAAATGAAAATATGGCATGATCGGAAAATTATTCAAAAGAAGTTTGAACCTCTACAAGAAGTTTTACTATATAATACAAGATTGAGATTATTTCAAGGAAAACTAAAATCCAGATGATTAGGACCATTTAAAGTGATTAAAGTCTATCATTATGGAACTATTGTTATTAAAGATCCTAACATTGGAAAGATATTTAAAGTTAATTGGCATCGATTGAAACATTATTATGAAGGGCACATACCACAATTTAAGGAATTTTTAATGGTAAGTCAACCCAACTAATCAAACGGTATGTCGGGCTGATGACGTTAAACCAAACGCTTTATGGGAGTCAACCCATATGTATATATATATATATATATATATATATATATATATATATATATATATATATATATATATATATATATATATATATATATATATATATATATATATATATATATATATATATATATATATATATCCATGTATTACTGTTTTGTTTGATAAGTGTTTATATATTAGTAGCTAATAATCCTACACAACTTTATATATTATAAATTAAGACAAATATTGGTATTAGAGAAAAATTTGGAATCAAATTGAATGAAAATAAGAAAAGATGCAATTTTGGCCTCTGTAGCCGACGGCGCCAGCATGGGTGCTGACAGCGCCCGCAGACAAACCAAAGCGCCGACAGCGCCATCGGGAGCACCAACGGTGTTGATGGCAGTTTGACGGTTTAGAACAAATTTTGGCAGACTTTGGCGTGATTTCGCTCTGTAACAACCACCGGGAGATATTTTTAAAGTCCTAAAAACTGCTTTGGGTTACCAGAAACTTACTATTTTTGAATTTCATGGCCTCTAATTCCATAAATAATTCCAGGTATGGAGTTTTCAATAGAAATAAATTTATCAATTTTGATGCACAAAGATTATACAACAAATTTATTACAAAGAAGAGGCTTATCAAGGAGAGAGGCTTTGTCAATCACGGATTGATTAATCTAAGTTCTCCAATTGATAAAATCATTTTACAAAGATGATGGGAAGTTCTGTGCTACACTACCGCTGCAGTTGTTGTACCAGTAGTGAAGGAATTCTATGCCAACTTACATGGAATTACCCAAGGATTTGTCTTCGTACGAGGTAAGGCTGCACCATTTACTCCAGCACGAAACAATGTGTTGTATATGATAGAAAGCGTTCAATTCTATCATTATAAAAATTTTATCCCTAACAGAGATTTTACGCAAGATGTCTATAATTTTTTGACGGATGAAAGAGATATTTGGGAAATGTGAGATGAAGGATATGTTAGTTTCTCTGCTTCATTGCTTAATCCAATATTGAAGCAGTGACATTTCTTCATTTCTGCAAAATTACTCCCTACCGTGAAGATTAGTTGAGTCACCAAAGAAAGTGCTATTTTGAACTATTGCATTCAAATGGAAAAACCCATTGATGTAGAATCTATCATTTTTAAATATGTTATGGGTATTATTATGAATGGGATAATTTATGGACTTGGGCATCCTTCCACAATTTTTCTACTTTGCCGTCAATCTCAAGTTCCATAAAAAAGTTGGGAAAAAGTTTTATTACCTTGGGAGCACATGATTCCTATTGATGATAATTATGTTGGGAATGAGAATGAAACATTAGATACTATCTTAGATCATTCATCAAATGCTTCAACTCCATTGATGCCACCAACCATTGGAAGTTCACTTACTTTGGAAAAGAAATTGAACAAAATTGAAAGAGAACTTTAGAGTATTACAAATGCAATAGGAGATCTTAAGTACCTTTTTGATCATCTAGATTGAAGGATGAAAGAGAATTTTGATCATATTGGAACATTTGAAGCAAGATTAGTGTAGATGTTTAAAGAAAAAGGATGGATCGAAGAAAATTTGACCGATCAATTCTCATACCGACCCTTCAACAATTTGTATGTTCATTACTAGTCTTTGGGAGATATTAGAGGATGAGAAAGCACTGAAGATGAGGCAAAATAATTGAAGAATTTGGACTCTCTGCTAGTTTAAAATACTTATGTACTTAATGTGATTGTGTGGATTTGATTTAGTTTGCTTTGTTTAATAATTCTGAACTTTGATTGTGTATAATTTTGTGTCAGCGTTTAGTGTTATGTCTTGATTTCAACGCTGATTTATAATTTAGTTTGGTTAATATGTGTGAAAGAGTGATTAGAAAAATGTGTTTGTAAAAGTGTATTTTCATATATAAAAGTTAGTTTGTTGTTGTTTGTGAAAAATGATTGTTTGTGAAATGTTTGTTTGTGAATTATTGTTAGATAAAAATTTGTGTTTAATAAAAATAAATAAATATTAAAAAGGCTTTGGAGAAAATTGAAAATTGAAAAAATTGAAAAATGGAATTTTTGGCCTGCAGCGCCGATGGTGCTCTCATGGGCCCCGACGGCGCGCTCGGCCCGAGAACAACCTTTAACTCTTTAAAATTCATGATTTTCACCGTAAACCACCCCTTTGAGTCACCTTCAACCTCCAGTTTTTGCACCTATGGCTCACATTTGCTTGGATTTGAGGCAATTTTAAGGCAAAGAAACTTTGGATTTCATCTTCTCTAGGTAAGAGCTACACTTTGAATTAAAAAAATTTTATTTTCACCAAGAATTTATCTCACATTGCCGAGATCTGAAAATTTTGGAATTTTTTAAGAGATTTTGAGGAAATCCTTTGGTGAAGAACTCTTACTTAGTAAATTTAAGTTTAAAGTGTTTTACCTTGTGATTTTTGGAATTTTTGGAATTTATTTGAATTTTTTTGAATTTTCTCTAGATTTCTTATGACACCAAGAACGAGCAAAGGAAAAAAGGAAAGTAGATTATGATGAACAAAAATTTATTAGCTTCAGAGCTACTGCTCGATTCAATAGTCTACTTGAGCATAAAAAAGTAATTTCGGATCGTGGTTTTAAAAATTTGGGTGGATAAGTCGAGCGATTAATCAATGTTTGGCAGTGGGAAAATTTTTGTTATTTTACTACCGATGCGATTATTGGTGTAGTGATGAAATTCTATGCCAACTTTACTGAGGCTTCTGACGACTTTGTTTTTGTTCATGGGAAAAAGGTGGAGTTTTAACCAATAAAATTTAATGAGTTTTATCAATTAGAAGATGTTTAAAGTTGTCAGTATAAATCGTTTTATGCTATGAATGAGGCCTTACATGAGGTTATTTCTTTTCTGGCTGATGGAAGAGGAACCTGGAAAGTGAAAAATGGTGTTAAGGCAAACTTTCCTCTTTCTATGCTTAATGTAATATCTAAGGCCTAACATTACTTTATTTCTAGAAGAATGATTCTGAAAAACCATCATAGTGAGGTGACCAAGGATAGAGCCATCCTAAACTTCTGTATTCAATAGGTGATGAGGATAAATGTAGGCTCTATTATTTATATGAACACTAGATCTATTTCTTTGGGAGAGACCACTGGTGGTTTGGTACACCTTGCACTTATTTCTACACTATGCAAACATGCACGAGTTGATTTTAGACCTGAGGAACAGAGGATTGAGCCTCTAAAACCTATTGGGCCTACCAATATAAAGACATATGAATCTCATGTTGGATGGAGGTCTGGAAGTAAGACCAAAGATATTCCTGTACTTCGAGGACCGCTTCTTCTAGTGACCCTACTAACCGAGAACTTTTAGACTAGATGATGATCCAGCAGGGAGATATCTTAAAAATGAATCATAGATTACAAAACATGGATGCGAGAAGTGCTCACACAGATGATTTGATATGACAAAAGTTTGAATATGATACTGCTTATGATGATGCACTGGTAAGATACGTGAAGGGTGATCATTCAGTTCAGTTTTCTACTCACCCTGTTTTTACTCCATATCAGTGGCAGAATTTGGATGTAGAAGAAGAAGATGATGATGATGATTAGTGATTTTTCTTTTAGTTTATGTTTGATTGTACTTTGTTATTTTGTTATTTGTTTTTCTTTTATTGTTGAGATTGTTTGTTGTTAGATTGTGAGACTCTATTTTATTTTTTAATGTTATCTTGTGAAACTGTAGTTTGTAAAAATGTTTTCATTTTTGGAATTCAGTTTAATTTTGTTGTTAGTTTTTATATTTTGTTAAATGTATTGTAATTAACTCTTTCTCAGCAGATTTTATATGTATTATGTGCAATTTAATGTTTTAAGTCTTGTAGCTTTTTATATTAGCACCTGCAATAATTCAAAATTAAGTTTCAAAATCAGAACATTCAACAGGTATGTCTTTTCTTTATATATTTAATATTTTTTTCACCCTTTATTTTTCAGTTCTTCATGCTAAATCTTTTAAAAAAATTTAAGTTTGGGGGGGGGGGGAATTTTTTTTTTAAAAAAGAAAAAAGTTAATTTTATTTGTCCTCACTTAGCTATATTTTCAAAAAAAAATTAAATTTAACATGACCATTGGTATAAGGGGTTAACTTTAGTTAACTATATTTATGTTTCTAAATATATAGTAAACTTAAGTTAAACTTTTCAACAATAAATGTTAATTTTAGAGATTAAGATATTTGGTATAAAAGAAAAGGACTATGTTGTTCTATTTTAAGTAAAGAAAATTGTATTTTTGAAATATTAAAAATCTTAAAGGTTCATGTAAGAAGAAAATAATTAAACTTTATGAAATTTTTACTCTAAGATAAATTTGTTAAGTGAAGAAATATGAAACATTTTTGACTTTAAGAAGAGGATAGTGAAGTTCAAAATTGTTAAAGGCTATCCAGATATAGTAATCCTCACACATTAAAAAAAAAAGAGAAAAGAAAAAGAAAAGAAAAGATGTAGGGAGAAGCTTGAGGAGATGTCTAATTAAAAATTTGCTTCACTTGAATCAATTTAAAAAAGAAGGCTTGGCTACATTTTCTAAACTTTTATTTGAGTATTAGTTTATTTACTAGTAAAATTTTATGAAGTTCTTTTTCATATGAATACTTTAAGTGGCCTTAATATGACAATTTACATTTTTTCTTGAAAAGAATAGAGAATCATAAATCTTGGACTTGATTGCTAAATATTCTTATACCTTTAGTATCAACTGGAGTTGTTTTGAATTTTTCTTAAGTTATGCTATTGTATTCAGTGGACTAAGATATGGAAATCTAGAAGTTAAACTCTTTATCATAAGTCATATTTTTATATAGTAGAGGAGTTACTTGAAGACAAGTAACATGTAAGTTTGGGGGATTTTGATACACCAAAAATATATGCATTTTTTAATCGATATTTTATACTCATTTTTGGTGATATTACACTTTAATGGAATGTATTTTTATGTTTTCTTGCAAGTTGTTGAATTTTAGGACTTGAAGAAAAAAGGAAGCAAAAAAGATGAAATTTGGAGAAAAAAGGGAGAAGTTGAAAATTTGTTCAGCGCCGACAGCGCCGTTTGACAAAGAGAGCAATTTATTAAATGAACACTGGTGTCGACAACGCCAGAATGGGCGTCGTAGTGTTTATGGTAGTTCAGATTCTGTTTTTAGAAGATTCAATAAATCTGGATGCTTTTTGATAAGTTTTTCGATGCACCTATTGGAGAATCGACTCTAGACTCTATTTGAGGCCAAAATTCATCAGAAAAACTCTCTCTCTTGATCATTATTTTCCCCCTCTTCATTCCTCTTCGTCCCTCCTTGCCCATTTTCACCACACCTTACCTCAATACGCTTTTCCCATTTTCATTCCACCACTATTTAGGAGTCTATTAGTGATTTTTCTTTAAGAGTTTAGAGTTTTTTGTGGTGAGATTAAGTGTAAATTTTACTTTAAGAGTGTTGGAGAAGGAGAAAAGTGAGAGATTTCTTCTTCCTACATTTCCTAGAAGAAGCTACAAGGGATTTGTTTTGAGAAAGAATTTCAAATAAGTGTTGTTTGTTTATTATTGTTGTATGAACTTTCTTTTATATATGAAATTTTATATATGAAATTTTATATATGAAATTTGTGTTTTGTTGTATCTTTCTCATAAAGTTTGAGTAGTTTACTTTATCTTTCTCCCTACTCTGAGATATGGTGAAATGAAGAGATAATATAGAAGTGCCAATATTAAAATATAAAATAAATTGTGATGATTTTTCAACTTCAAACTTAATTTACTTTTCAATCTGGCCAATAGAAGTGTTAAAATGTGTTGTGAAACATATGATCTGGGAAGTGGAGTATGAGTTCTACAACAGAGTGAGGATCGCATTTGATTCCATGAAGGAGAATTTTGTTCATGGAATTAAGTGCAAATAAAAAGGGAAATATACTTTATTGGATGTAGAATTGGATAATCATTAGGGTGATAGACTAAAATCCCCAATTTGGTCTTAGTGTTTAAAAACTAAAGTGAGAGTTAGCCTTCAGGTGAAGGGAAGTGGAAGCTCTGGAGTGGGAGTCAATAGCCTCCTAGCCTAGCCACAGATTTAGGGACTAAATATGGGATTAGGCAATGATTTTCTATAACACTGTATCAAGGTAGAGAATTAAAATTGCTCCTATTTGGCACAATACATATTAGAACCATTTATCTCATCTCATTTTACCAAAACCTCATTGTAGTGGGAAAGATGCTTTTTCACACAAGAAATCTTTATCACATAAACATAGTTTAATAGTTTAGTAGTTACTATTTAAACTTTGTATTTCAGTTTTATTATTAGTTAAATAATTTAGTTTTGATAATATCTCAACATTCAAAATTAGTGACAGTAATTTTGTTTTAACTTTTTATGAATTTCTTAATAAATTTATCATTTCAAATTTAAACCTTCCTCATGGAATCAATATTTGGGGCTTAAATAGAAAGTACATTATTACTTGATAACGATACATATACTTGCGTAGAATCTCAACATTAATTTTTTAAACTTCTTATTTATAAAATATTGGATCAAGCTTTTTGCACCGTTGCATAGCAGAGTTAACTATATAATTTTTACACAACTATATTCTCGGGATCATTATGTTTAAATTTATGAGGAAGATTAGAAGTACTAAAAAAATACTTAATTCCAGTAACAAAATCCCATCCACTAATATGCCAAGTATCTTAAGAGAATATTGAAGTAAAAGCACTAGTATTGGGAGGTTATTAATTTTAATGAAAAAAATGCATTTTTAATTTCATCATTAGAAAATACTTGCTATCATCATTAGATATATAAATCCTAATAGAAAAAAAAATCTGACCATGATAAAAATAATCATTATAATTATTATTAAGTAAATTAGAAAAAAAAATAGTATCACTCAAAATAGCTTCATGATGAGAAATGTAAACATCATTAACCTAGACTTCTTTAATAAAATTTGTGTTATGCATATAATTAACTTTTTGATAAAGGGATTTAACATCATCTTCTCTTTCTGAAAGCTAAAAGCATTTAGCACACAGATTAGCCCATTTATATTCACAAATAGAAGCTTTCATAATGTTATCATTTAAAATACAGGCTTGATATTGAAGAACCTTACAAATAGAAGAATCCTCAAGTTTGCACAAAACATCATGTTGTTTATTTTTAAGCTCATGAATAAGCTTATAAAGATACTTAAATGAATTTCAATGCCAACCAATCAAAGAAATTTTAACATTTTTAAGTTTACTAAATAAAACAAACATAGGTTCACCTTGAACAAGAACATTCTAAGCATCATTAATAATATATAAAAAGCATGTCCATTGTTCCAAAAAATTTTGAAGAGGTATCTATAATTAGGCATACCATAATTACCCAAAGAGAAAGATTGGATGATCATCAAAAGAAAAGGTTCCATAACTTTTAAAAAAAATAAGAAAAAAAATAATCCAAGCAGTATTACAAAAAAACCCTATCTAACAAACATTTAATAGGATTTTGCAACTGATTATTAAACCAACTATATGAAAAACCAGTATTATGTCTTTCAATCAGACCAGATGTAATATAATTATTAAAATTAGAAAGGCTATAAGAATAGTAGGATTACCTCTAAGTTTTTCATTAGGTTTTCTAATATACTTGAAATCACCTAATAAAAGCCAAGGCTCATCAATGTTTAACTCAATAAAATTAATAAAATTCCACAGATCTTTCCTAACATAAGCATAATTATCAGAAGAAATAATAGTAATATAAAAATTAATAAATTAACAAAAATAAATATGATCATAAATTTGTTAAGCATGGATATTAATAGCGATAAATTGTCAACTCTGAGAATTCCACTTAACACAAATTCTACCATTACTACCATACATGAAACTATAGTTAGATAAAGGCTTTTTGTTGTTGTTGTTGTTGTTGTTGTTGTAGCATAAGTGAAATTGTGAACACTACATTCATTAAGAAATAACTTAAAATAATTTAAGGAAACCATATAAGTTTGAAAAGAAGAGGAAAGATTTGTGTCCCAAAGGCTTAAAAAATGAACCTTATAATCCTTATGAATAGTTTTGCAATCAACAAGCTGGGCAATTTTATTAAGACCATGAAAAATCCAAGAAACAATATTAGAGATAAACGTAAGAATCAAAAGGAAAAGAAAAGACTAACAAAAAAAGAACACTAATAATTATTTCCTTTTAATTTGCCTCTTAGCAGCTTGCCGAGAGGAAGAATTTCAAGAATTAAAGATAATATTATTCACCATAGGAATACTAACATAAGTATTAGGCCTGTTAATCGGAACAACAGAAATATTCAAAAAAGTATTATTAGGTAAAATACTACCAAAAGATAAAAAAGGGCCAACAACAACATTGTTGTTTCCTTTGTTCATTTCAGAAATAAATGGTAAACCGGAAATAACTTCAACAATTTCACCCACTTCTACATTAGAAATAAGAACATTACCTAATTCAATATTGCTAGAAGAATAAGTAAAAACATTAACATCAAGAGCAAGTAATAATGAAACATTATCAAAAATTGAAACTATATTATACTGAGGCTTAACATGAGAAAGAATTTTCTCAAAAATAGGCCAAATATTAGAAACTTGTCTTGAATGTGAAAAGGGAACAATAGAACTACTAACATTTGTAGGGCCTATTGTATTCATAGACGTGCTAAATTTGCAACCCCTATATGTAGGGACCATGGGCCCAAGTTTATAAGAAGGCATTTAGGATATTTTTAAGAATCATGAGCAAATGTAAACATATTCTTCATGGATCAAGTTTACATTCTTAAATAACCTTTGGATCTATATCTTTACCATTAGCATTAACAATAATATTATTCAGAAGAGTTAAATCAACGTTAAAAAGAAAACTAACTCTAGCATACGTTAATCTATAGCCTTTGTGGTAAGGGGATCAACATATGTTAAATATGTTAATTATACCTTTTTTGTTCCAATAACTAAGGGAAGATCATAAACTTAACCCATGTAGGCAATTCTTTAAATCTTTCTTGGCAGGTCTAAATCTTATTGACCTCATTTTTGTTCAACCTTTGTTCTCCTTAGCTTAAGTTTAATTAGACTTCACCTATGTTTGGTCTCGAGGAAACCCTGAGATTATTTTTTTCTCTCTTAAAACTATTAAAGGCTCAAAACCTCATTCTAAAAGTTGCATGAGGCTTATTATCATTAATAAAGACCATGGAAACTAATTTAATGATCAATCAAAATAATTTTTTATGTGAAATTCTTCAAATCAAACTTTCATGCACGACAATTGTCGTCGTAAATCCTAAAATTATTATTTTCTTCCACAACATAATTCAGTGATCCAAATTACATTTTGTTACATGCATGATCTTCACATTCACATATGAAAACTATGAAAATCAGTTTGGTGGTCATTGGACACTCTTTTAACATAATATTATGCACAAGTGTTCCTATGCATGCATGTGAAATGATCCCACATAAAAATTTTTAAACGACTTATTATTTCTAAAAATAAACTTCACCGGTATATTTGTAGCATCAAATTCTTTTATATGAGCTCTACCATGCTTAAATCTGACCCCATTTGGGGACCTTTTGAACAAATGATAATCAAGTGAGTGAAAATAATAATTTCAATAAAAAATAATAATTAGATCATAACTCCCTCAAAATGACCTCAAATTTACCACATACTTCGGCAAAAGTTGTTTTAATTTCAACAATACATAATTTAAATTAATCAAATTCAATATTGTTTTTGGCTAAAAAATAACCACTTTCTCTCTCTTACAGTAGAGGCCCACTTTAACCAATCATATTTTGTTATGGAGCTTAAATTAGCCAAAAACACTTGAACTATTAAATTCTTTGAATTTTTCTCTATCAAATAGGCCAAGGTTAAATTTTTAACCATGACCACCCAAAACCACTGATGCGCCAAACTTACAGTGAATTAAGTTGAGCGTACAACATAAGTACACGTGTCAACAAGTATACAGTTTAAGAGTATGTGTATTGATCCTGCGAGGAAAGTGTAACAATTGCTTCTGTAGAAAAAATTGTAGTTTACTAAATTAGTGAACCTAACTTGGGTGATTCCAAAGATGGTTTAAGTTCTAAGATTATAACAAGAATATAAGAAATTGCATGAAGTAGAAAACAGAAATAACGGGAAAGTATTTGTGAGTTCATTTAAAATTAATGAGGCTTGATCATTTATGATTTGAAGATCATGGTGATCGTGGCCTTTCTAAATGTTTTCCTATGAGATCATTGTTAATCAGGGATATATTACTCCTTATGTCTATGTTCAGGTCAAAAGAAAACTAGAATCCATGAAGTTGAGACTCCCTCAATACCGAGGGCATTTTGCATAACTCTTCTAATCCCTAGGGATGATTGCAAAATTCTACTATAATATGTCTATCCTCTTAGAATTTTGCGGTTAACCCTTTGTTTCCACAGTGCAACGGTTAGAGGTCATAACTTCAAGAAATATTTTAACGTCCAAGTTAATCAGATAATGAATAAATTAAGTTCATAGGTTAACAAAAAACATAGAGCATGAAAGTAGAAGAAAATACTAAACAAAAAACATTACAGAAAAACTACAATTAAATCCTCTACCCTTACATCACAGAGACATGAAGACTGAAATTAGCCATGTTTCATTGATAAAACCATAATAAGGAAAACTATGCAACAATTCATTATAAGGATAAAAACATGTAAAACTTACAATAACTTACTCTCTCCATAATGGAAGCAATCTTTTCTCTCATACACATCCCTCACAACTCACAAAACAAAAGAAAAACTCACCCCTCAAGGTTTTCACCAAGGGAGGAAGAAGACCTTGAGAAAAGCTCTCAAATTCTCTCTAACTCTTACCTCTAGTTGCCTCCAATAACTCCCTGATACAGAATCCTCAATGTCAAGAAGATATTTCATCATGATATAAACAAGTAATTTTATTAGGTTTTACATTGTGAGTCCATAATAAGCATGAAATCTCTCTGAATAAGTTAATAAGTCCAATAGAAGCATAAAATTGCTCAAAAAATTCATCAATGGGTCCAAAGTGTGTAAGAAATTGATCAAAATTTAATTCTAGTCATTTGGTGGTGTCATCACACTAGAAAACGGTATGGTAGTGGTAGAATTCTGTGTGGTCATGCCTGAAACTGGTGTGGCCAAGCCCAATTTTGGCGTGACTATGCCAGACAACATTATATTGCGTGTTTTGACTCTATTTGCTTGTTTGACACCTACAACCAATACAAAATCAACCAAAACCTTTATCAATTGTAAATTTATAATAAATTAATGTAAATAATAAAAAAAATAAATAGTATGAAAAAGTATAGGTAAAAGTACATAAAATTGACGCATGTTAATACACCCAAACTTATCCCATTACTTGTTATCAAGTAATCACATAGCTCAGTTGAGATTTCATGAAAATAATTGGCACTCCTACAAGTTTCTAACTATTCAAGCTATTTATCAGAGCTAACTTAAAGTGTTTAAATGACATTGTCGATCAGTTATCTTTAATGGTTAATAACTTGACCTTTCCTTAATTCTCATCATTGTTTTCTTTAAAAAATCCTACAGATCATTAAATTGATGTGATTTAAGCCTCTTTCGCAATCCTCTAATGTTTTAATACAATGTCAGTGGATTTTAGCCAATTCAACTATACTTAAATCTTTCTTTTGAAGGAAAATCTTTATTACTTAAGTCCTACTCTACACCCATATGATTTTTTTTCTTTCAATAATTGTTGTGTCAACCTCAAGTCTCTCCTCAGGAGTTTTTCACTTTTTCCTATCTTTCTTCTTCTTTTTATTTTCTTTTTATTTTTTATTTTTTCCTAAGAATTACTACTTATGGTTGGCAACTTTTTCCTTTTTAATCTTAATTAAGGTGAAATGAAGTGTTTCTTAATTGGTAAAACTTAACTCTTTATATTTTAATGCCACACCTTTAGGTTATCCTTTAAATTAAAATTTAAGATAATGCCAACTTTGAAAAAAAAAACTAAAAAAAGTTGAAAAATTATTGGTTTGCTACTTAAAAATTAATTTACATCTTTTTAATAATTAATGAGTTCATTAAATTAAATTCAATAGTATTTAAGTTTTGATTCTTATTATTACTCATTAAAGCAATTTTTTTTTCTAAATGACAACTATCTACATTTAATATGCTATGATAGTAGTTTGAATTGATCAGAAGTCATAACAGAAGTTGCAAATGAAATTTAATCGCCCACTTAGTTATGTGAGCTACCTTTCAGGTTCATAACATTGTACATTTTTCTCCCCCAAACTTGCTTTTTTCCAACATATGTATAACATGAAGTAGCATAAATATAAAAAGCAAGTAAGTGCAGAAAAGTTAAGGAAAAAAACCTAATCCAACCCATAATTACGTAGTAACTTATCTTCTAAAAGATGACCAAAAACTTGACCTAATTTATGCTTAGCGGCTAGTGTGCAAAAACGATATGTTATAAAATTTTGAATTTTCAATTAATAGTTTACACACTAGGGGTATTACATAAGTATACATATTGTTTCAAGTAATACATAATTTTCCTTAAAGGCCTCAGTAAAAATCCTACAGAGAAGAAAGGTAAGAAATCCCTTAATTTAATTCTAGTCTACTACTATCAGGTCTTACTTTAAAATTCTCAAAAAGTTTAGTTTTCCTAAATTCACAAATTTATGCTAAAATTATAATTAAATAAATTAAATAGAAACCAAATCTAAGGAAACTGGTTAAATTTTGGAAAGTTCTTATATAATTAAAATTCATTTCCCCTTATAATGAGATCATAATCAGCGTAGGAATTAAATGTTTAAAGATTAAAAATGTTATGTTGTGGTAAATAGGAGCATATATATTATTTACCCTATCTCGAGTGCATAAATAACATTAGTTAATCTACAGTAAGTTTCTTGTTGTATATTAGTGTTGGGTAGATTCTAGCCTCTCACTTCTAGTTTGTCAATTATGTCTTCTCTATAGGACCTACTAGGGACTTCATGTTCTAACTCTAGACCAAATTGATAAAGTATATAGCTTGTCACCCAAGAAATACCAATTTTAAGTCGATCAAAACTTATCTCCCTATCTATTTATACTTTATTTAGATCGTGGTTGCCCTCCTTGTAAGGTTAGCATGGTACTCACTTATTGAGTGAAATCATGGCCCTCCTGAGTCATTTTTTGTTTCACAACGGATTTTAACATCACAAATGACCATTTTGCAAAGTAAATTAAGAATTGATGAAAATAACATCACAAATTTTGAAATAAAAAAAATCTTCAAAACATTCTAATCACACACAAGATTAAATCTCATCACAAGGAGAAAGAGTAAGGAAAAATACTCACTAAGCATGGAAAAAACACAATAGAAAAATTTATTTAAATCAAAGCAAATTCACTAGAAAAGTGTTTACAATAATTTAAGATAATGATGAACAAAATACTTAGTTTTTTCCCTCTAAAAGAAAGATAAAAATCCCTCTAACAAGTTCTCCTACTGATCTACACAAAGTTCCTACAATTCTTTTCAAATATCTCTCAAAATCCCTCACTAATCTCTCTAAAAAAGTAGAAATCTACATCTCCTACTTCTATCTATGACCTCTAGACGTTATTGGAAGCTCCAAGAGTTTGAAATCCCAAAAGGTGCCTTCCCAAGTCCTAAAAGGTATCTTATAACTCCATGAGGCATCTAGAAGCCATCCATAACCGTCTTTGTTGCCTAGGTGACAGAATGGGCTCCTAGGCACCATTTTCTGGGTGAGATTGGTGCCTAGGCGCCACCCTGTTTCACCTAAAAACCACTTTCATGTCGTTTCAGCTCCATTTTGTCCCATTTCAGCTTCAAACAGCTTCAAGTGTTATACCGATAAATATGAAAATAATCTTTCTTTAAAATGTAATTTCATTCAAAAATATTTGATAAATTTAAAGGAGATTAAACATATAATACATATCAAATGTGTCAAATCTGAATTTTCTTCTTTGCTCGATTTGACTCCAAATTGCTCCATTTTTGCTCCATTTTCTCCAAAACTCCATTTCTTGTACCGGGAACAAAAAATAAGTAAAATATCTTCCTTTAAAATACAATGTCATTAAAAATGAGCATAAAATATATATGAAAAAGTAGGTAATTTTTAGGCATGTCAATACCCCCAAACTTAAATGTTACCTGTCTGCAAGTAACTCTATAACTTTAAAAACAAAGTTTGTTGATTTGAGGTAATGAATTTTAGTAGAGTTTAATATAATTTTAACTCAAAAATTTTGTAGTGTAATTTAGGTGAAATTATAGAAAATCAACCTACTATTAGGGTGTAAGAATATCTCATATTCAACTTATGAATCACAATTTTCTATTTACTTCAAAAGTTACTGAAACTTATCAAACTAAAGATTCTTAGAAAGTTTAAAAATAGAATTTAAGCACCCTATCTATACCAATTTTACCAATACTTTTTTTAAAATAAGAATAAGCTAAGGATTTTTTTAAGTATTTTCATTTAAAACGATTCAAGTGAAACTAATTTTTAATTAGGCTTCTCCTCATGCTTCTGCTCACTATTTATTTCTTTTTACTTTTCTTTGTCTTATTCACCTTTTTTATTTCATGATCATTTTCAATCCTTTCTTTTCCTTTCTTTTTCATGTGAGGATTACAATATCGAGATAGGTCTTTAGTTATTTTAAATTTCATTATCCTCTTTCTAAAGCTAAAAACTCAAAACTTTCCCTCACTTTTTAAAAGTGTAAGTATTAGTTTGAAAAAGGTTTAAATAAAGACTCAATTCTCATAAAGTATAAATCAAAGTTTCTTAGCTTTTTAAATATTCAACTCCTTTCTACCATAAATATAAAAATCATTTTCCTAATTTTTCCTACAAAATATATCAACTCTAGAATAGTTTCAACACATAGGATCCCAACTAAGTTTTTTCTAACATTCCTAAATTTAGTATTATAGTAGCCTAAAAATATCACCACATTCCACAAGTCATTTTAAAAGTGACATCAAATTAAATATAGGACACTAAGGATAAATAAAGTTTAACTTTGTAATTTATTCTTCTTCATCCCCACAAAGTTAAATTTTTAAATATTTTTCAATCAATTCCATAAAATGTAGTAGGAAGAAAATGTAAAAGATGAATCTACCAACTACTACAACATCCTATCAAATTCATATACATGCATAATCAGGGTGGAATGACTGCAGGAGAAAGTAGATGTAGCATAAAACATGCTTTCAATAAGATTAAACTAAAAGGAAGTATACTAAGTTTAAAATTCATTTTTCTTCCTCCCCTAAACTTTATTTTTAATGTGTATAGCATTCACTATAGAAAATATTACTAAGAAGAAAAATCACAGCCCAAAAGTACAATCTACCATGCGTGTCTATCAAAACAGTTACAAATATACTTTAGACAAAATAGTGTGTAGTAGAAAGTAAATCTAAACAAAACATGTCAGAATGAAATTGACTAAACAAAAGTCTATCTAGTGAAATAGGTTTTAGCATAGGAATATATATATTTAAGTGTTCCTCAAGTCCTCTATATTTTTGTAACAAAAAACACAAACAAACTTGATAGATGAGGTTAATTCTTCCTTTAACTCATCACATCTCACTAACTTACTTCCATTTTATAACAGAATCACTACACTAATATATTGGTTACTTATAAATGATTTTCTAGTGTCTAATCCCTTTGATAAGATTATCCTTGATATTTTGGCTTGCGCGCACCAACCTCAGTCATCACCTTATCCCTTTAAGTATGCACCTTTAACAGTTATAAGGGTAGTGTAAGATCATCCACATGTCACACATCAAGTAAGTTCATAACTCCTACCAAATGAAAACATAGTTAAAGAAAGGAAGTAAAAAAAAATTGAGATGGAACTTTCTCTATCCAAACTCAACATGACTTTGGTACAATCTGGTTGAGACCCAAGTCATAGTGAACTCATTAATCCAACTACTACAAGAGAACATAAAAGAGTCTAGTCATAATTAGAAGTTAAGGAATCACCTCCCTCATAACACATAAAGATCAAATCAATCCACTAACAATCCAAACATCCACAAATATCAATCACGCTGATCAATCCACAATGACACAAAAAAGATCAAACAGATTCATTGATAATCCAAACATCCACCAACATCAATCAAACTGATCAATCCACATTAAAATAAACACAACAAACCTAAAACATTCTAAATCAAAACACACTGATAATTATTGGATGCCTCTCAAAAAGTGTTTGGTTTAATGTCGTCAGCCCGACAAAGGGTTCCTCTTGAATCAAATTCTATATAAGTAACACTTGATCAATTGCCCAGCCTTTTCTAGATCCTAGGATTCCTACTAAATCCTTAAAGTTCAATTTTTCTTTTAGCGTTTTCTTTTCAGATTGATTCAGATTATTTTCCCTCATGTTTCTTTCTAGATCCAATATTCTCCAAATGATTTTCTTACTTTGCATATTAATATCATCCTAAAAATTTATAAGAAATGAATCTTTATATGATAATTCAAGATCTTCTAAATTTTGGATTGGATTCTCTCTATATGATTTAGATTTTGGATCAAACTTTACAGATTATTCATCTATCTCAAGTGATCTTCTAATTTTTCCCCTTGTGGTTGAGGAAATGGTGAAGCTGTTTTTTCTATATTTATCTTGGTTGACGAAATAGGTTTCTCTAATTCTTTAGGAATTTCTTACATTAGTCTCTCAATCTATTTTTCCTCTTTTCTTAACCCAACATTTATTTGAACAATTTCCTCCAATTCTCTTCCACTTTTTTGTATTTTGGATTTTTTTCTTAAAATAAACACACAAAAACACATAAGATAATAACACTATAATTTCCAAATCTAAATCTTATAAGTTCAACTAAAATTCTCCTAAAGTTCTTACTATAGCTTCCCTGACAACGATGCCAAAAACTTGACCCGACCCACAATTACGAAGTAGTTTAGCTTCCAAAAGATGACCAAAAACTTGACCCATTTTATATTTAGTGGTTAGTGTGCAAAATTGATATGTTATAAAATTTATAATTTTTTATTAATAGTATACTTAGTAGGGGTATTATGCAAGTATACATATATGGTTCTCTTTAAAGACCCCAGTATCAATCCCATAAAGAAGCGAGGTAAGAGATCCCTTATTCTAATTCTAGTATACTACTATCAGGTTTTAGTTTCTAATTTTTTGAAAGTTTGGTTTTCCTAAATTCACTAATTTATGCTAAAATAAAAACCAAATATAACGAGAATGGTTACATTTTAAAAAGTTCTTATATAATTAAAATCTCTTTCCCCTTGCAATGAGATCATAACCAGCATAGGAATCAAATGTTTAAAGATAAAAAATTTTATATTGTGACAAATAGGAGTATACTTATTTCTTACCCTCTCCCGAGTGTATAAATAACATTAGCTAATCTAGAGTAAGTTCTTTCTTGTATGGTAGTACTGAGTAGTTTCGAGCTTCTCACTTCTAGATTACCCACTGTGCCCTCTCTAAAGTAAGTTTCTTATTGTATTGATAATCCCTTTGCTCTATTTCCCCTGTTTTAGCTCCAAATTGCTCCAATAAATGCACCATATCGTAATTTTTTTCCTTGCTTGATTTGACTTCAAATTCAACATCTAAATTACCCATTGTGACATTTTTTGTGCGAGATTAGTGCCTAGGCACAGTTTTTTACAGTTTAAGTAGAAATATTTCTAAGTTAGCATAGTAAATTCCTTATTGCTTAAGGGTTCGATATTGTGGGTTTGATACTTGGGTTCGATACTTGAGTAGTAACCCTAGTGTGTGACCACGACTTTATATATGCTTAAAATATAAGATAAATATGGACGTAATAAATATTCAATAATTGTAAAGTCACACTTATCAACGCAAGTATACATATCGCTCAAGTAATATAGGGTTCTAATGGAGTCCTAGATATCGATCCCACAGGGAGTGATTTAGAACTGCGAACTAAAATTTTAGAAAAGCAATACTTTAGTCACAACAACGAAGTTCAATTTTCTTATCTGTTACTAATAAGAAATTGAAATAAATAGGTAATATTAATAACTATTAAATAATTAATGATATTAAGGAGGGTTTAATTGTGATATTCAATATATAAGAAAACATCCTTCTCCTTGTCAAGAAATTATAGTGAATGGATAAAATGAATTAGTTCAATTTATATTGTGTCAAATAGGAGCATACCTATTCTTTACCCTTTGTTTCAGGCATAAAGAACATTGACTAATCCTACGCTTGTTTATTGAATTTGCGGCTAGGCTGGGAGGATACCGGCTCTCACTTTGGAGCTCTCACGTTCCCCTCACCTGAGGGCTAACATCTACACTTCAGCACCCAAACGATAAGAACAAATTGGGGATTTTAGTCTGTCACTCTAAAATCTCCAATTCTACATCGATAATATTATTTCCCTATTTATTTGCACCCAACTTCCAAGGGCTTTGACCTCCCTGAATCTTGGATATAATCTTCACTTTAGTTGTAAAACTGAACATATTTTAACAAATTAATTGGCTAAATTGAAAGTAAATTAAGATCGAAGTGAAAAGATCATCACAATTTCTTAAATATTTTCATGGCTTCACCAATTCAAATCACCATTTCACAAATCTCAAGACAAGGAGAAAGACAGAGAAAACTACTCAGATCTCATGGGGAAAACACAACAAAACTCGGAATTCATATATAAAATCAAAGTCATACAAACTATAACATATAAATAACTTATCTCTAGTTTCTCCCCAAGAACACTCCTTAAAGTTCCTATGAATCTCTTCCTTTCTTTACAGCACACAGAATTCCTCTTTGAAGTAGCAAGGAGGAAGAAATCTCACACTTTCCCTCCACTTCCATTACTCCCTAGATTCTTTCCCTCCTTCTCCAGGCTCTCTAATTTTTGGCCAAAATAGTCTTTTAAAATTGTGGATGAGCTTTCCCAAGAGTTGCCTAAGCATCCCTTCAAAATTTGGCCTTATACAAAGCTTGAGTAGTCATAAGCGCCGAGCTCACCGTCGGCAGCCTAGAGGGTGTCTTCGGTGGCCTGAAGGATGTCGTCGGCGCCCTCGAGGGCGCCGTCGTTGGACTTCTAAAAAATTTTGTCCTGTAGCCTCGGGAAAATCTCCGTCAGCGGTTGAGGGCACCGTCGGCGGGGTCGAGGGCGCCGTCGGCTGCCTAGTTCAAATTTCCACATTTTGGTCATTTTCACTCCAAATTTCACTCCTTTTTGCATCATTTTGCTCCAATGACCCTAATTCATCATTCCTCCAACAAAACATGAAAAATACATTTCCTTAAAGCGCAATATCATCAAAAACAGTATAAAATAAGTATGAAAATCTCAACATTTTTTTCTCTGGTCAAAATCCTCCAAACATAACTATTACTTGTCCTCAAGTAATTTAGTACCATATAAAAGTTATGATCTACTGTAGTAAAGTCTTAATTCAGAAATACTATAAGTTTGATTTAAATAAATATCATAGTGAGATTTTCAGAAAGAATTCAAGTAATTGAATTAACTCTGTAGCCACAAGATTATCTAGTCATCAAGTTTAAGAGTTCTAGTCTTCTATTTATTTCAAGAATGACTATATGTTGCAATATTAAGTCACTTAGAATATCCAAAAGATAAGAACTTCATGAGAACTCTACTAGTAAAATACCTATTCCATAAATGTATTTAAGTTTTCCCTTTAGGTAGGTACAGTGAAGCCAATTTTTGATTAGGCATATCCTCAAGCTTCTCCTCACTTCCATAATTTTTTTTCTTTCTTTTCTCTTTCTCCTTTGGATTGCTTTCAATCCTACATATTTTTTTTTCCTTTCAGGGATTGTTTTCAATCCTTTCTTTTTCATTTTTCAAGTGAGGATTACTATATCTGGATAGCCTTTAATGATTTTGAACTTCACTTTTCTTTCCCTAAATTTGAAACTCAAAGTATTTCTTTACCTTATAAATATTTCATAGTTTTTACATCATTGAACCTCAATCTTTTCTTCTCAAATGAATTTCCATATTCTTAATACTTCAAAATATAATTTCTTTTACTTTAAACAGTTAATTATAATCTTATTCTTTTATACTAAATATCTTAAGTTACAAATTAATTTTCATTACAAAAATATTTCTTTAAATCTACCATAATATTTAAATAGTTACAAAAATATAGTTACCTGAATTAAATTCACTACATGAAATCATATAAATAATTTTTGAAAATATTGAAATAGAGGACATTTAATAGTTAATCTTTTTCTTCCCTCCCCCAAACTTAAATTTTTAAATATGAAATAATTCAGGTGAAAAGAAAATTATAAATATAAATCATACCTGAGTATTGTAGGCATTTTCATCATTCTGATATTTTTGTAGGTCTTCTCAAATTTTTACTTCACCTGGTTTGTAATATTAGAAGCTTTCTACACATATAAATCATTAAAGGAATTTCTGGGTAATGAAATTTTGAAATAAGTATAAAACTAAAACATTAAACAAGTACAACATCTCCTAAAGCAACCAAAATACTAAATAATTAAAATTAAAATGCGGAATAAAAATCACATTACAATCCACAATTCTACTCAATATCTATTAAACTACACATGCATATTTAATTATAACACTAACTTTATAACAAAAATTAAAAAGCATCCAAGTACAACGAAATAATAAAAATAAAAGTCTAAATACGTAAACATACATTTCTATTACAAAAAGATTACAAAAATAAAAGAACAAATATAAGTACATCAATTTCATTCAATATCAAAACCCCAAGCTATATCTTCATCTCCTTGATGAGCAGGTGGATTGGGTTGATACTGAGTATATCGGGGGCACTCAGGAAATGTAACATCAGGCTCACCTCTAGAGTGTCGGGCCTGAGCTTCATAATAGGCTACCTCAAAATTTGAATGCCTCTATAGGTACTCACTATCATAGTCGTGTCGACGTTCTAAACCTCCAATCCTTTCATTTATCAAGTCTATGCTTTTCCGCTGCAAGGTCAACTCATTCATCAAATCAGAGAGGGTAGGGGAACTAGAAGGTGGAAGGTCATAACTTGTAGAGGGGACATCTCTACTAGTAGAAAGTTCTTGACTTCTACTCCTAGTTCTCCATTTCTCATTGGATTCATAAGTCTTTAAATTAGCCTTACTAATGGGTTTCATAGAATAAACCCATTCTTCATCTCCACTTTCCACTCCATAAAGTTTACAAATTGTATAAATAAGTCCAGGATGTCCTAGACCTCCACTAGTCTCACTCATCGCCGTACTCAATATATTCTTAAGAATTATTCTCCCCACATTTATAGTTATACTATTCTTAATATAGAAATTCAGAATAGCTCTATCTCTAGTTACCTCACTATGGTGATAGGTCGGTAACGGAGTAGAGGAAATGAAATAGTGCCACGCTTTAGAGGTGGCATTCAGTAGGGAAGCAGAAAAATTTACCCGTTCTCGCTATTTTATCTTCAATGTTCTTTTCCCATCAGTGAGAAAGTTGATCAAATCATTCAGGGGGCCTTCCATCGTACTAAATGATTCAATGTGACAGTTATAAGAGTCTGGGACTTCGTAAAAAGTGTTGATGCGGGCGGCAGTAAACTCAACAGGGAATCCCTGCACTTGAACAATTTTGTCATCAGAATAAATCACATTGACGTAGAACTCCTTCACAACATTTGCATCAGCTTTATTGGTGTTGTAACAAAAGTTTTCCCACCTCCGCTCGGCAATAACTCGTTCGATTTCTCCTCTCAGACTTTCAAAAACTCGATCTTGTATGCACTTCTTTCCTTTATTATAGAAGTGAATTTTGTTTGAGCCATCGCATTGACGAAGCGAGACTCGTCGAACTCAACTCTTCTCTTTTGATGAGGAGTCATTTCAATCTAATCAAATTATAGAAAAATTCTAAAAATTACTTCAAATATGCAAATCATGGCTTCCAATAGTAATTCTAAGAGTTCAGCACTAAGATCCATGAATTTCTTCCCAAATTTTCTTCACATTCTCAAATTCTTTGGATCTCCTCAATGTGAAAGAAATCCATGGTGAAAATCAAATATTTTTAGTTTGGAGTGAAGCTCTTACCTAAAGATGATCAAATCTGGTGTCAAAAAGTCTTGAAATCGCCTCCTAATCCAAGATCTTTCAAGCCCTAGGTAAAAAATGGAGTTTTTAAGGAGGAAGGGGATGATGAATAATGGCGGTTGACTAGTCAAAATTGCGGTTAAAGGTGTTTTTTCATGAGCTCGCCTTCGTCGGGGTCGATGGCTCCGTCGGCACGGTGTATTGGAATTTTGAACCTGAGTAACGTAAATTCCGCCGTCGGCGGCATTGAGGGCGCCATCGGCGGACTCTATTGATTTTGTCCATATTCCAGATTTTTGCGATTTCGATCAATTTCAAGTCTTAACATCTTTTTTAATCATTATAGACATAATTTTAAGTGACTAAAAGATGTACTTAGCACATATAAACTTTCACAACACAAAACATCACATTTATATATAAATTCCAAGGGGTACAATATACGTTACATAAAACATCTAAGTTTGGTATTTTCTCAACTTTAATACATTAATTGTGCGTCGCAATCCAAGCCACAACACTCAAAATACTGAAAACAAAACATCCAATGCTTAGTCTCAACTATACAGAGATCTAAAAGCATAATTCTAAAGCAAAGCAAATACAAAGTTCAAATCAAAATACATAGATAGACAGATAGGTAGTAATATAAATCTACTAATCTTCAGACTCGGTACTCGATTCTCCTCTGAGATCACCCATTGATTGCACTTAAACGAAGAGGTTGTAGAAGGGTCGGAATGGAAATTCTTCAGTGGAATCATCTTCTATTAACTGCATCCTCCTCATTAGTCGTATTAAGCTATCTTCTAAATTTCCAGAGTGCTCGAAATGTTCCTTCATCCTCCAGTCTAGATGATCGAAGAAATTGGAGATATTATTAATCGCATTCATGACATTTTGTACCTCGTTTTCCAATTTCTTGATTCTGCGCGGGATCACTAGAGATTTATCGGGGACTAAGGGTTGAACTTGCAGTGAATTCTGAGATGTTTGATCTACTATAGTTGTCATGTCATTTTCATCTTAAAAAACTGAGAATCTTTCAGTTGGATCCAAAGGCTTCCAAGGTAGCAGTACCTTTTCCCAATTTTCAAGGACACTTGGAACTAGCTGCAGAGTGACAAAATTGTAGAGGGGTGTCCAAGCCCATAAAGTTATCCATGAACGATCAGGCCTAAAACTAACTTCACAATTATAGATCCAATGTCGATCGGCAGTCCCCTTTGGATGCAGTAATTTAAAATGGCACTTTCTTTAGAAACTTTACCGATTTTCATTGTTAGTAACAGTTTTGTACAAATGACAAAGTGTTAATATTTTGAAACGAGATTTAGGAGTGTTGCAGAAAAACTAACATACTCGTTTTGTTTTGTTTCCTAGTCGTTAGTTTCATCCGTTAAATATTGGTAAATCTCATTCATCTAGTTTCTCGTTGGGACGAAATTAGAATAGTGGCAGACAGGAACATTCTCTACCATATATAATTTGTTGATCCATGCAGGAGTGAAAGTGATCCATCTTCCTCGCACATAAACAACTCCTTGGTTGATTTCATGCAAATTTGCATAAAATTCTTTCACCACTGGAACAACCACGACAGCAGTAGTGTAGCACAGCACTTTCCAACTTCGCCGCACTATCATTTCTTCAATATCTGTCGTGGGATTATTCAATCCGCGATTTACGAATCCTCGTTCTTTGATTAATCTTTTCTTCGTCGCTGCGCTTCCGCTCTAATAAACTCTCACCGATTGAAAACTCGCATTTTGGGATTATCAGAGGAATTGGACACAATAGAAATGAAATTGGTAGAGTTTCACTTCATTTTTAGAGGGAAAATATGAACTAGAAATCAAATTTTTGAGTTTAAAAAGACAATTCCTGCCCAAAAACTACCAAAAACCGCCATTTGAACCCAAGTAACTGCCATTTTGCCGGTCTCACCGTCGGCGGGTTGATGGCACCGTCGGCGAGCCTCTGTGTCAATTTTGTCTAGATTCTCAGGAAAAACCTTTCATCGGCGGCTTTGATGGCGCCTTCGGCCCCCAAGGCAAAATTTTCACAGTTTTGCTCTGGTTCGAATGCGTTCCAATTTTTCTTCATGGATCTAATTTTAAGATGTTTCAAGGGTAAATAAGAGTAGTAGAGCTTAATACTACCACAAACTAATGATAATTTCAAATAAAAACTAATATAATTACGATAAAAGTAAAGATAAACATGGGTTGCCTCCCATAAAGCGCTTGGTTTAACGTCGTCAGCCCGACCTATTTAGGTGTTATTCAGGTTAACTGATCATTAAAACCTCTTTAAAATTTGATCTTTTACCCTCATAATATGGTTTTAATCTGTGTCCATTTACTTAAAATCTATTTCCCGTCTTCTGATCTTCAATTTCAATAAATTAGTAGAGTTTCACTTGATTTTTGGTTGTAAAGATTAACGACGTCAGCCTGACTTATTTAGGTGTTATTCAGCTTGTGCTTCAATCCACTTAGAAACATAGTCTACTGTAATTAATATATATAAGTTTCCAAATGAAGGAATAAATGTTCCCATAAAATCTAATCCCCATACGTCAAAGATCTCAACTTCTAACACGAAATTCAGAGGCATTTCATTTCTTCTAGATATATTGCCTACTCGTTGACATCGATCACAAGTTTTTATGTATCTATAAACATCTCTAAAGATAGTAGGCCAATAAAATCCAGCTTGTAAAATTTTATAAGCAGTTTTATCAATCCCAAAATGTCATCCAAATTCAGAATCATGACATTTCTGAATGATCAGCTCAGTTTCTACATAAAGTACACATCTCCTCATAAAAAGATCCTTACATTGTTTATATAAATAAGGCTCATCCCAAAAATATGCTTTCGCATCATGAATGAACTTCCTTTGTTGTTGCAGTGTCAGCATAGGTGGCAAAATATCACTTACAATATAGTTAACAGCATCAGCATACCATGGTATTTTCCACTCATTGATATTATAAAGTTGTTCATCACGGAAACTGTTCGTAATTTCATTGTCAGTGTCGGATAATTCTTAATTTTCTAATCTTGACAAATGATCAGCAATTTGATTATCAGTTCCCTTTCTATCAATAACCACAAGATCAAATTCTTACATCAAAAGCATCCATAACCTTGGTTTAGCATCCTTCTTTTGCATCAGATATTCAATAGCAGAGTGGTCAGTATGCACAACACATTTAGCTCCAATTAAATAAGATTTGAATTTATCTAAAGCATACACAATTGTAAGTAACTCTTTTTCAGTAACAGTATAATTAATTTGTGCATCATTAAGAGTTCTACTAGCGTAGTATATAACTTTAAAAATCTTTTCATACCTTTGTCTAAGAACAGCTCCAATAGCATAATTACTAGCATCACACATCAATTCAAATGGTTTAATAGGAGCAGCGATTAATTTTTCCTTTAAAAATTCAAAGGCATTTAAATAGTTTTCTGTAAATTCAAATTTCTTGTCCTTTTCTAAGAGTTGGCATAGAGGTTTAGTAAATTTTGAAATTTTTTTAATAAAATGCCTGTAAAATCCAACATGTCCAAGAAAACTCCTAACCTCTCTTACATTAGTAAGAGGTGTTAGTTTAGATATAACTTGAATTTTTGCAGGGTCTACTTCCATACCATCTTCCGAAATTTTATGCCCTAACACAATTCCTCCTGCAATCATAAATTGACATTTCTCCTAATTCAGAACCAAATTTCTTCTTTCGCATAACTCTAAAACTTTTTCAAGGTAATTTAAGCATGCATCAAATGATGTTTCAAATACAGAGAAATCATCCATAATTACTTCCAATCCATCATCAATTAACTTACTAAATATGGACAACATACATCTCTGGAATGTTGCAGGTGCATTACATAATCCGAAAGGCGTTCTTCGAAAAGCAAATGTTTTAAAAGGACTAGTAAATGTTGTCTTTCATTGATCCTCAGGAGCAATATGAATTTGATGATAGCCGGTATATCCATCTAAAAAGAAAAAAATATTTGTGCCCAGCAAGTTTATCCACTATTTGATCTAAAAAGGGTAATGGGAAGTGATCTTTCCTGGTGGCAATGTTTAATTTTCTATAATCAATGCAAATACGCCACCCAGTAACTTGTCTGATAAATATTAATTCATTATTTTCTTTTATTTCAACAGTCACTCCTTTTTTAGGAACACAATGAATAGGACTTACCCACGCACTATCTGAAATAGGATATATAATTCCAGTGTCTAACCATTTCAAAATTTCCTTCTTAACTACTTCTTTCATCATCGGATTTAATCTCCTTTGTGAATCAACTCTTGGTTTAGATTGTTCATCTAATATAATTTTGTGCATACAGATTGAAGGAATAATTCCCTTAATATTAGCTAAGGTCCAAACAAAAGCTTTTTTATATCTTTTCAATGTATCTAACAGTCTTTGCTCTTGCAGATCATTTAATTCTGAAGATATTATAACAGGTAATGTGGATGAGTCTCCTAAAAATACATACCTCAAGTGGCTAGGCAATACTTTCATCTCAAGTTTAGGTGGTTTTATAATTGATGGAAATAAATTTTTATCGGCATTTTCCATAATATCCAACAACTCAAATCTTTCCTGAACATAATCTAATTCTTCATTTTCTAATTTGCCCAGAATAACTTCTTTATTCTTTTCAAATTGTTAATTCTCTACAAAATGTTCTTCTTCTTGAAAATGTTTTTTATCTTCAAAATTTTCTTTAAAATGTTCGTTTAGTAGATGTTCAATAATTTCCATGCGAAAACATTCATTATCTCTTTCAACAGCAGGGTATTTCGTAGATTTTGCAATGTTAAAAGTCACTTCTTGATCATTAACTCTCATAGTTAATTCTCCTTTTTAAACATCTATCATAGCTTTTTCAGTAGCTAAAAATGGTCTCCCTAAAATAATAGGTATTTCTTTATCTTCCTCCATATCTAAAACAATGAAATGCATAGGAAAGATAAATTTATCCACTTTTACTAACACATCTTCTATAACTCCCTTAGGATATGTACCTGAACAATCCGCTAACTGTAGAGTTACAGAAGTAGGTGTGACTTCTCCTAATCCTAATCTTTTGAAAATTGATAGAGGCATAAGGTTAATGCTGGCTCCCAAAACACATAAAGACCTTCCATAAAATTTTTCACCGATAGCACACGGTATAGTGAAATTGCCAAGATCTTTTAATTTTTTAGAAAGCTTTTTTTGAATAATTACACTACACTCTTCGCTAAGTGCAACAGTTTCATTATCCGTGAACTTCCTTTTCTTATTCAGAATATCCTTCATAAATTTCACATAATTGGGCATTTGCTCTAAATCTTCTATGAAGGAAATATTTACTGTTAATTTCTTAAGAATTTCTAAAAATTTGGAAAATTTTTTATTATGTTTGTGTTGCTTCAATCTTTGAGGAAACAGTGGTGGAGGTTTCTCCACAGTAATTTTCATTGGTGTAAATGGATACTCTAAATCTGGGTACTCAAGATCCTTCTCTTTTTTGGTATCCACTTTCTCTTTTTTAGTTCATATTTATGTTTGCACCCTTGTTTCTAATTCTTTTCCACTTCCTAATTCTATCATTTTGATTTGTTCTTTTCCTTGGTCTTTAGGATTTGGTTCTACAGTACTAGGAAAAGTTCCTAATGTTCGGTTACTAAGAGCAGTAGCGATATGCCCTAATTGGTTTTCATTATTCTTAATAGCAGTTTCTTGATTTTGTAATTGATTTCCTTGAATTTGTAATTAATTTCCTTGATTCTGAAATTGTTGGCCCATGTTTAATATCAGCTCTTCCATAGACAACTTCTTTTCCTTAATTTGAGTATTACTGTTAAATCCTGAAGGATAAGAGGTCTAAAGTTAACATTGCCTTGGTTGGATGAATTTCCTAATTGGTTAACTGAGTTGTTTTCCCATTGTTGATTTGTAGCGGAATTGTTATTCCAATTAAAATTTGGATGACTCTTCCAACCAGGGTTATAATAATTCGAATAAGGATTGTTGGGTCTATTAATAGCATTTAAGGTCTCATATAAAGGTTGAACATCTACAAATTGCCCAGATGAATTCTCTCCCATCATAGGAGGTGTTGAAGAATAATTCATCCGATAATGATCTAATTTCTTTGATATTGCAGCAATCTGCAAAGCTAACATAGATATTGCATCAGAATCATGGATACTAGCTACTCTTTTAGGATTTACCCGCTCAGAGGGCCATTAAAAATTGTTGGTAGCCATCTCTTCTATTAATGAATAAGCCTCATCAAAAGGTTTTGACATTAAAGAACCACCAGCCGCAGCATCTATAATCGATCTAAGAGATCCCACTAATCCATTATAAAAAGTTTGAATTATCAACCAATCTGGTAACAAATGATGAGGGCACTTCCTAAGAAGATCTTTAAATCTCTCCCAAGCTTCATATATTGACTCTCCATCAATCTGACAGAACGATGTTATGTCATTTCTAAGTTTAGCAGTTTTGGATGGAGGGAAATATTTGGATAGAAATTTCTGTGAAAGTTCTCCCCAAGTTCTAATAAATCCCAGTGCTAACGAATTTAACCACATCTTAGCCTTATCCCTCAGTGAAAAAGAAAAAAGTCTTAGTCTCACAGCATCGTTTGAGACTCTATCATATTTAAAAGTAGCACACAGTTCTAAAAAACTAGCGAGGTGTAAGTTTGGATCTTCATTTGGTGTACCTCTGAATTGATTGTTTTGTACCATTTGGATAAAAACAGGTTTAAGCTCGAATAAATTAGCAACTACCTCGGGATTTTGGATAGATAAGTGAATTTCATCTGCTGTAGGATTTGCATAATCTCTTAGGGGTCTAGGTTGGTGTTCATTCTCTATTCTTTGATTGTTCACGTTGTTTTCCCTTGTATCAGAATTTTCTAGGTTCTCTTCTTAATCTTTTAATCCTTCTAAAAGTGCGTTTTAATTTTGAATCGTAGGGTATAAGATTTTCAGGTCCAAATTTACGCATACAATTTGAAATCAGTACTCAGTAATATAATTAACAAATATAAAAATAAGTTGCAATTCAAGTAAAAATTTTCTAATAACTCTAATTTGTCTGTTACTCTAATAGTGATTTGACTCACTCACTCAAACACTCCAAGGCAACGACACTAAAAACTTGACCGCGACTTTATATATGCATAAAATATAAGATAAATATGGACGTAATAAATATTCAATAATTGTAAAGTCACACTTATCAATGCAAGTATATGTATCGCTCAAGTAATATAGGTCTCTAATGGAGTCCTAAATGTCGATCCCACAGGGAGTGGTTTAGAACTATGAACTAAGATTTTAGAAAAATAATGCTTTAATCACAACAACAAAGTTCAATTTGTTTATCTATCACTAATAGGCAATTGAAATAAATAGGTGATTTTAATAACTATTAAATAACTAATGATATTAAGGAGGGTTTAATTGTGATATTAAATATATAAGAAAGCATCCTTCTCCTTGTCAAGAAATTATAGTGAATTGATAAAATGAATTAATTCAACTTATATTGTGTCAAATAGGAGCATACATATTCTTTACCCTTTGGTCCAGGCATAAAGAATATTGACTAATCCTACGCTTGTTTACTGAATCTGCGGCTAGGTTGGGAGGATACCGGCTCTTACTTCGAGGCTCCCACGTTCCCCTCACCTGAGGGCTAACATCTACACTTCAGAACCCAAACGATAGGACTGAATTGAGGATTTTAGTCTGTCACTCTAAAATCTCCAATTCTACGCCCCATAATTTTATTTCCTTATTTATTTGCACCCAACTTTCAAGGGCTTTGACCTCCCTAAATCTTGGATGTAATCTTCATTTTAGTTGTAAAACTTAACATATTTTAACAAATCAATTGGCCAGTTTGAAAGTAAATTATGATCGAAGTGAAAAGATCATCACAATTTCTTAAACATTTTCATGGCTTCACTAATTCAAATCACCCTTTCACAAATCTCAAGACAAGGAGAAAAACAGAGAAAATTACTCAGATCTCATTGGGAAAACACAACAAAACTCAGAATTCATATATAAAATCAAAGTCATACAAACTATAACATGTAAATAACTTATCTCTAGTTTCTCCTCAAGAACACTCCTCGAAGTTCCTCTGAATCTCTTCCTTTCTTTACAACACAAAGAATTCCTCTTTACAGTAGCAAGGAGGAAGAAATCTCTCACTTTCCCTCCACTCTTACAATCTCTCGAAGAATTCCTCACAATATTGGAACATTTCTAATCTCTAGGAACTCTCTCTAGCACTTCCTTTACTCCCTAGATTCTTTTGCTCCTTCTCCAGGCTCTCCAATTTTCATCCAAAATAGTTTTTTAAAGTTGTGGATGAGCTTTCCCAAGAGTTTTCCAAGCATCCCTTCAAAATTTGGTCGTATCCAAAGCTTGAGTAGTCATAACCGCCGAGCTCGCCGTCGGCGGACTTCTAAAAAAATTTTGTTCTGTAGCCTCGGGAAAAACTCGCTGTCAGCGGGGTCGAGGGCATCGTCGGCGGCCTAGTTCAAATTTCCACAATTTGGTCATTTTTGCTCCAAATTTGCTCTTTTTTGCATCTTTTTGCTCCAACGACCCTAATTCATCATTCCTGCAACAAATGATCAAAAATATCTTTCCTTTAAGTGCACTATCATCTAAAATAGTATAAAATATGTATGAAAATCTCAACATTTTTTCTCTAGTCAGTGTGTAAACAATTAATCAAGCTAATCACACATTTATTTTGCACGCTAGCCGCTTAATATAAATTGGTTCAACAATTTGGCCATCTTTTTGGACTTAAATAATTACATAATTGTGAGTCGGGTTAAGTTTATGGCGTCATTGCCAGGAATTAACGGAATTTTCAAACTTAGAAAAATTTTATTTTCATTCGGTTGGAGATTTGTTTTATGTAAATTGTATTTTATTTTCTTTTATCACTATTTGTTTATTTTCTAAGAAAACATAAAAAAGTCAAAAATAAAAAAATTCTAAAAAAAATTGAAAAATAAAAAAATATATAAAAAATATTTTTATTTTAAGGGTTTTGTTTTACATTTAATTTCTGAATTTTTAATTTTGCATGCGTAGTTCAGAATTTGAAGGTTTAGTGTCCTAAGATTTTGAGTTAGAACGAACCATTAGAAAAATTTGAAAATGAAAAGAACTTCATAATTCTCAAAAAATGACAAACACATCGCAAAATCACTTAAATAACCAAACTCTTGAAAATGAACATCATGATTTAGAAATACTTTTAAGGGACTATGCAAACCCTATAGCAGATGAAATTCACTTAAGTAGACAAATCCCTACTCTATCGGCTAACTTATTTGAACTTAAACCTGCTATTATATAAATGGTACAAAACATTCAGTTTGAGGGAACACCATTTGAGGATCCAAACTTACACCTTGCAAGCTTTTTAGAACTGTATGTTACATTTAAATATGATGGCTTATCAACTGACATTGTTAGACTTAGACTTTTTTCCTTTTCCTTAAGGGATAAAGCTAAGAGGTGGTTAAATTCATCAGTACACGGATCTATTAGAACTTGGGGGGAGTTAGCATAAAAGTTCTTGGCTAAGTATTTTTCATATTCAAAAACTGTTAAGCTTAGAAATGACATTACTTCTTTTACTTAATATGAAGGTGAGTCAGTATACGAAGCGTGTGAAAAATTTAAAGAACTCCTTAGAAAGTTTCCACATTATGCCTTACCATACTGGTTAATTATTTAAAAATTTTATAATGGGTGAGTAGGATCCCTTAGATCAATTATTGATGCTGCTTCTAGAGGATCATTAATGTCAAAACCATTTGATGAAGCTTATGAACTAATTGATGATATGGCTACAAACAATTTTAAATGGCCCACTGAAAGAGAAAATCCTAAGAAAGTAGTCATTGTTCATGATAATGATGCAATTTCTATAGCGGCATCTCAAGTGACTACAATATCTAGGAAATTAGATCAATTTGGAATGACCTTTTCTCAAACACCTCATGTGATAGAATAAAATTCATTAGGTCAGATGATTAATTCTCAACCATCATTTGAGACTTTAATTGTAATTAACAATAGATCCAATAATCCATATTCTAGCTGTTATAACCTAGGTTGGCAAAAACACCCTAACTTTAACTGGAATAACAATTATGGTGGAAACAATCAACAATGGGGGAACAATCAAGCTAACCTATTGGGAAACTGGAACAACCAAGATAGTATTAGTTATAGACGTTCTTATCCCCTAGGATTTGCAAGTAACCAACAACTTAAGGAGAAGAAGTTGTCTATAGAATAAGTGATATTACAGATGGGGAATCAATTACAAAGTCAAATTTATACCATTAGAAATTTTGAGAATAACCTGAGATAAATTGCAATGCACTTGGCAATAGGCCTCAGTGAACACTTCCTAGTAACGTGAAACTAATCCAAAAGAAAAGACCAAGGAGACCAAGGAGCAAGACCAAGTTAAAGTTGTCCAATTCAGGAGTGAAAGGGAATTAAATGTTTGAATTCAAAAGGAGATTAAGGTTGATGAGGAGAACAAAGAAACTGAAACACATGAAGAAATTGTTCCGAAGGAGTTAAATAAACATGTCTCTCCAGCTAAGATTTATTTAGAAAGACCACCACCATCATTTCTTCAAAGACTTAAACAACAAAAGTTGGATCTGCAATTTTCAAGGTTTTTCAAGATATTTAAAAAGCTTCCAATTAAATTTCCTTTTGCTGAAGCCTTGGAACAGATGTCAAGTTATGTTAATTTTATGAAATAAATTTTAAACAAAAAGTGGAAGTTCAAAGATTATGAGGCAGTTGCACTAGGTGAAGAATGCAATGACCTAATTCAGAAAAAGGACTCTGAAAAACTCAAGGATCCCGATAGCTTCACTATACTTTGTGCAATTAGAGATAAATTTAATGGAAAAACTTTATGTGATTTAGGAGCTAGCATTAACCTTATGACATCTATATTCAGAAGATTAGGCTTAAGAGATATTTCTCCCATTATCCCTTGATTTAGCTGGTCGATCTATTACTTATCCTAAGAAAGTTGTAGAAAATATACTTGTAAAAGTGGATAAATTTATATTTCCTATAGATTTCATTATTTTGGATATGGAGGAAGATAAAGAATTATCTATCATTTTGGGGAGACCTTTCCTAGCTACTGGACAAGCAATGATAGATGTGTAAAATGAGAGTTGACTATGAGAGTTAATAACCAGGAAATTACTTTTAATGTACTAAAATTGATGGGGTGTCCAACTACTAGAAAATATAATAAATATTGCAAAATGGATACTATTGATTATTTAATTAATTGCCATTTTAGAGAGAGATATGAAGCCAAAATACATCAACTAGAAATTGAGGATGAAAATGAAATTGATTTGTAAGATAAATCAGATAAGATAAATACTGAGGATTCAAATTATGTTTAGGAGAGTTTTGAGATTTTGGATACTACTGAAAAAAAATAAACCTCTAATTTCTTTGATAGAATAACCTTTTGAACAGGAGATGCAAGTGATTCCTACTCATTTGAAGTGCGCTTCTCAAGGGCATTCATCTACATTACCTATAATAATATCCTTAAATTTAACTAAAGATCAAGAAGAAAGATTAATGGACACATTGAAAAATCATAAGAAAGCCTTTGGATGTACATTAACTGATATAAAAAAAATTAACCCTTCAATTTGTATGCACATAATTTTAATGGAAGATGATCATAAAACTAGGGTTGATTCTGAAAGAAGATTGAATCCTATCATGACAGATGTTTTGAAGAAAGAAATTTTTTATCCTATTTCTGATAGTGTTTGGGTTAGTACTATTCATTATGTTCCTAAGAAAGGGGGAGTGAATGTAGTTGTAAACGAGCATAACAAATTAATCCCAATAAGACAAGTCATGGTGTGGCGCATCTATATTTCTTATAGAAAATTAAACCTCACCACTATGAAGGATCGCTTTCCTTTACCCTTTCTGGACCAAATGTTGGATATTCTAACAGGGCATCGCTATTTCTGCTTTTTGGATGGATATTCTGGATACCATCGAATATCTATAGCTCCTCAGGATAACAAAAAGACAACATTTACTAAGTCATATAGGACTTTTGCTTTTAAAAGAATGTCTTTTGGTTTCTGCGATGCACCTGCCACTTTTCAAAGGTGCATGATTGTTGACCTCACTTTTATGAGAACCTACCCTATGTTGACATTTATGAACAAGACATGTCTTGAGCTGTTCACATTAGCTCAAGATCCCTAAACACCATCTTAAAAGCCCAACGATCATCAAGATTATTAAATCTACCTAAGGAGTCTACCAACCTTGACTTCTTCAACCTACCTAGGGTCCTCCAAGCTTAAAAGCTAGACCAAATCTTTAATGTGCCAATTTTTAGCTCAAATCATAATGACACCCCAAGTTGATCAAATCAATGAAGACAAGCCCTGATTTGGTCACCACATTGACCATTCAGTCAACCTTGGACCTAATAATTACCACATTGACCATTAAGTCAATCCTAGGAGCTAATTGGTCAAACTTGGTCAATTGGTCAACTCTGGACTCTATGGTCAATCCTAGGACCTAACTGATCAAATTTGGTCAATTGGTCAACTTTGGAACCTAATTGGTCAAACCGGGTCAATGGGTCAACTCTAAATCACCTTGGCCAATCCTACGCCCAAATAGGATCAAATGGTCAATCTCATGAGTTTGACCTAATTAATTAATTAATTAACTGATTAATTAAATCACCTCATGAAGAATCTTTAGCTTAGGGGTACACATGAAAATCCAAGTCCATGCTTGAGGGCCCAAGCCCAAAGCTCACTTTACCCATGACCTATGAGTCACCCTTGACCTATGAGTCACCCATGACCCATGAACCCTTCATGACATACTAAATTCATGGGATTTATTATGCCAAATTGGGAGCCACTTTTTTTTAATCAAAGTCGAAAAGTCATCACGAGGGGAGGATTATACGGCAGCCCTCATGAATTCCACATCACCCTCCTTGAGCTAGGGTGGATTGGTCAGGCCAACTCATGGTTGAATCCTTATCCACCTCACTTTTCTTCAATGGAAAAGAAGCTCACAAAATTCCCTCCCTCGCCATTTTTCAAGCTCATGATGAAGAAGGCCATGATATGGGGAGAAGGGATTATCGACAGCTGAAATTCATCTTCCCTATCCTCTCTGGACTTCCTAAGCCATGTCCCATTTCCTCCAATCAAGCTTGAGCTCTGCCAATACCTCCCATGACTATAAAATGACCATACCCAAGAGCTCCAAATATAGGTGATGACACATATAGCACCTTCAAACCCTAACACACTCAACAACAAACTTGTTCCCCATACCCTAAGCAATGAAATCCTCATACTTTCAGCCTTTGAAATCCATTGAGTGCTCCTAATTTTAGACTTGAAATCCAGGGCAAATTTTCTGATTTTCATAAACCTTAGTGAAACCTCAACCTAAGCATCTTGAAAGCTTCACCAGTAGCTGACGACACTTCCTCAATCAAAGTTAGCCCTTCCCGTAGGCTCTAACCCACTCTAAGTTGAAGTCGTGACCCCATTTCAAGAAGAACATACATGGGCCCAATTTTAACCCAAATTGGATCAAGGGAAAGCTTTCTGAAGTCAGGGCGAAGCTTCACAAAGTTTCCAATCAAGGCTACACCCGTTGGACCAAAGTATAGACCTCTAACCCTAGTTCTTTACTCGGGTTTAATACAATATGAAGAAAACTATTACACCATAGCCACATAACCGTATGGTTATGTTCGTCTTGTTGAGATGACATTTTAGGAATAAATTTCATGAAAATCTTGAGCGAGATCTTAGGGTTTAACCATGAATGATTCTCTGGTTAACGTCCCCTAGGGGTGATGACCAAGTGTCGTCCGTTTTGGTGTATCAGAAATGTATGGTTGTGATTAAATCAAACCACAAATTCATCCATATGACACTCACGAAATTGCAGCCACATGGCTACCTACGTGTAAAGCCTCACAAATCAACTATCGCCATGTGGAGCTTCAAAGACTCCCATGGTTGTGGTGTTGCGTAGGATAAATAGAAAATTTTTATTTTTGTATTTAATTAAATCCAATAAAATTCCTAAAACCTTAAAAAAACATTACTTAACAAAGAAAAATAATTAAAATTAACAAAAAATACCTCTGGATTCAGGAAAATAAGGAGAAAATTATAAAAATGAAAACTGAAATTAATGAATTATATTTAATATTTAATTAATTAATTACTTTCTGGAGTAATTTAATTATAAAAAATTAGTTATAAATCTAAAAATCACAAAAACTTCAGGGATTAATCCTTTCATCCTTAGAGACATTCCCTAATAATTCAAAGGCTAGGAAAAATCCTCAAAGTTAAATCAAGCAATTTTCACCAAATTTTATAGTTATTTTCAAAAATAATTACAAAAAAATTAGAAAATTAGAAATTAAATTAGAAATCGGTTATAAAATTTAGGGTAATGAACTTAAGTTATAAAATGACAATTTCTAGTCTTTAACAAAATTTGGAATGACAACTTAGCCATTTAGGGTAAAAATGTAAATTTTAAAATTTACATTTTAGCCCTAAAATCTCCATAAACTTGACCACTTATCTTAAATGACTATGAGGATCAGTCCAATCCTAATCTTTAGGTTTAATTCATACATAGATCTAAAGTAAATTTAAGCCTTAATCAAAATTGTGCTTAGTCACACCCTAAATTCCTTGGGTTCAACCCACATGAACATAAGTCAGACTTAAATTCCTTGGGTTCACCCACATGAACCCAGTCAAATCAAAACCCCTTAGGTTCAACCCACATGAACCTAGGTCAAACTTAAAACTTTTGGGGTTCAACCCACATGAACCCAAGTCAAACATAAAGCAATTGGGATCAATCCAAATGAACCCAAGTCAAATCAAAACCCCTTTAGGTCCAACTCACATGAACTAAAATCAGACCTAAACCCATTTAGATCTAGCCTTAATTAGAGCTAATTAATCCTTAAGTTTTAATTACATTAGGCATAAGTGACACTTAAACCTTAATTAGGTTTAACATGAATTAAACCTAATTAATCTCATTAAGCCTTACTTACATTAGGCTTAATTAACCTTAAACCTTAATTAGGTATAACCTTAATTAAACCTAATTAATCTCATTATGCCTTACTCACATTAGGCTTAATTAACCTTAAACCTTAAATAGGTATAACCCTAATTAGACCTAATTAATCTCATTAAGCTTTGCTTACATTTGGCTTATTTAACCTTAAACCTTGATTAGGTTGAACCCTAATTAGACCTAATTAATCTCATTAAGCCTTACTTACATTAGGCTTAATTAACCTTAAACCTTTATTAGGTTTAACTCTAATTAGATCTAAATAATATCATTAAGCCTTAATTACATTAGGTTTAATTAACCTTAAACCTTAATTAGGTCTAAACCTAATTAAACCTAATTAATCTCACTAAGCCTTACTTACATTAGGCTTAATTAACCTGAAACCTTATTTAGGTCTAACCTTAATTAGACCTAATTAACCCTTAAGCTTTACTTACATTAGGCATAAGTGACCTTTAAACCTAATTAGTTCTAGCCCTAATCATACATAGTTAATCCTTAAGCTTTAATTACATAAAAATTAAGTGACACTTAAGCCTTAATTAGTTCTAACCCTAATTAAACCTGACTAATCTCATTAAGCCTTACTTACATTAGGCTTGATTAACCTTAAACCTTAATTAGGTCTAACCCCAATTAGACCTAATTAATCTCATTAAGTCTTACTTATATTAGGCTTAATTAACCTTAAACTTTAATTAGGTTTAACCCTATTTATACCTGATTAATCTCATTAAGTATTACTTATATTAGGCTTAATTAACCTTAAACCCTAATTAGGTCTAACCCTAATTAGACCAAATTTATCTCATTAAGCCTTGTCTAAATTAGGCTTAATTCATCTTAGTTCTTAATTAAGTTTATCATAAATTTGACTTAATTATCCATTAAGCCTTACGTAAATTATACTTAATCCCTCTTAATCCTTAATTAAGTCTAACCTAAATTAGACTTAATTATCCATTAAGCTTACTTACATTAGACTTAATTCATCTCCTAAACCTTAGGTTCAACCCAAATTGAACCTAGTTAACCTAAACTTTACGTTAAACCCAAATTGAACCTAAGTCAATCTAAACCTTAGGTTCAACCCAAATTGAACCTAAGTCAACCTAAACCTTAGGTTTAGACCAAATTGAACTTAAGTAAACCTAAATCTTAGGTTCAATCTAAATTGAACCTAAATGACATTAAACTTTAGGTTCTACCTAAATTGAACCTAAATGATATTAAATCTCAGGTTCTGTCTAAGTTGAACTTAAACCACACCATACCTCAGGTTCTACCTAAATGGAACCTCGGTAGCATTGACCTTTAGAACATATCTAAGTGACCTTATACCTTAGGTTCTACTCAGATTGAAACTAAACCATCTCATACCTTAGGTTCTACCTAAAGTGAACCTAAATCATCCCATACCTTGGGTTCTACCTGTTGACCTCACTTTTGGTTGAGGTTTAGTTTTCTCCTTAGTAGCATAGTGTTTAACCATAGGACTTTCCTGTTGACTATTCCTATATGACTAAAAATAGAACCCTCATCATTAAAAATTCTAAACTTTTTCCTGCTCAACTTGAAATTCCACATATTGGTCCTAACCTTTAGAACTTAGTAGATGGGGTCAATATGGGGGAGCTCAAGGGGCATCGCCATAAGACTACTTGGTCTTAAGGTTGACCCTGGGTGTTGGTTTGGAGCTAGTTCAATCACTTACACTCACTTGCACACCACAACCCACTTGCAACACTAAACCCATACTTGTTGATTTTGATCCCTTGATCTTTTGGGTGACTCATGTAGATGGTCACCTAGACCCACTAGCCCTAGGCTAAGGTCTAGCTAAGACTAGTACATGAAAGACCCAAAGTAGAGGATTCCATTATTCTATAGCTCAAATTAGGTGGTTGACAATCCAATTTTTACCTAAGTACCTAACTTAACATTTTACCCCAAACCTTAAATTTGACCAAAATTACTCAAACTACCCAATTCTATTAAAAAATCATTTCAAACCATTTCAAACTACCTAAATTGCCCAAACCCTCCCAAAATTTTCAAAATCACCAAAATACCCCCAAATTTGCTAAAATTACAAAAATGCCCTTGGTGGACCTAACTTTCTCAAAACCCCTCAAAATCATTTCAAATGACTCCAAAACCAATTTGGACCCTTCAATTAAATCCACTTTTCCCAATTTGACCATTTTGATCAAAACCCCAAAATTGCCCCTAAAGGCCCAATTTCTCCAAATTCACCCCAAATGTCCCTCAATTTCATCTCAATTTCCCCAATTTCCATTCTAAACTAAAATTAATAATTCTTATGATCATTTAACACAAAATTCAAGCTTAATTAACCCATGCTTTGAGCTCAATTTTGATCAAAACCAAAACCCCCAATTTTCATCATATGACCCAATCTCACTCAATTGAACCCCATAGCCCACTCAATTGCCTCAATTTGGATCCCAAATTCTTGCTAACATTCCTAATAATCAAATTAAGCCCTCAATTAGCCTTCATCAAGCCTCAATTCCACCAAATTTCAACCTAAATTCAAAATCCCCAAATTTGCCCCAATTTAGACACATGCCAAAATTCTACAAAATTGAATGCCCTAACCCTAAAATTGGCACCCAATTGATGTTGAAAACTCTTTATGACATTCCCCTAGACCATTTTGAGACATCAATTGAGAACTAGCCCAACCCTAGCCTAACCTAAACTCAAATCCAACCCAACACCCCCAAATTGACTAAAAGACCAAATTCCTCCAAATTGAACTTCCAAATTAACTTAAAACCACTCCAATTATTCTCTAATATCTCTTTGAAAATCATCTACATCAAATTAATCAATCAATTGAGCTCACTGGCATGGCTAACCCAATCTAAACTCAACTTAAAGCCAACTTGACCCACAAGGACCATTTCACTAAATTTAACTTAACCAAGCCAATTTGGCCAAAAAAAGATCACCACAGCCACTAGGTGCACCCTTTGGACCAATCCAAACCCTCTTGAACCATACAAGGGAAGTTATGGACCAATGGTTCCCTAAATCAAGGGATTTCATCCCATTTTTGGGTATAAACAAAATATCTCCACCATCATGCCAAACCATTAAAGGTTAATCATAATTAACCCTCCACTGCCTCACCTAACCACTTGACCACCTCCTCTACTCTGGCCAGCCACCATAGTCATTAAAAAACCCCAAAACCAAAAGCCACCTCACCAAATTAAAATCCAATTGAACCTATCCAAGCTGTTCAACCTCAATTGCTCTTTGGAGCTCTTCTGCCCTCCATATAAGCAGCTTATTGCACCCATTAATTGGCCCTGAGATCCACCCCAAGCCCCTCTATTTAAGCTCACCTTCTCCATGGACAAACTAGATGGAGCACCAATTCTTTGGGGAAACTCTGTCAAATTGCTCCCAGAGACTCTTCAAGACCTCCTCAGCTCAAGCCCACCATTTTCCCCCTCCGGTTCTCACTGTGAGAGCCCACTTTTGAGCTCAAAATTTCAGTTCAAACCAGAACAAATTTCTCCACAACTCCACAGTGGACCAAACTCCAATTAACTGTGCCCACACCATCACCAAAGCAAGAGGAGTTGATCCCCCATAAAAGTCCCCTCTCATACAACCTCTAACATAACTCTAGAACAACACCTGAAATCCACTTTAATTGAAATCATACCTAGAAAATTCACCAAGACCTAGGACTTCATCTGAAGGTTCGTTCGACCCAATCAAAGCTGCCACAACCATCTGATTGAGACCTTCCCTCTCAGACAAAGGTATTGAACGTCAACCCTAAACTAAGCTTCATTTGATTCTCCATACATATTTAATGTATTTCATATTGTATAAGCCATATAATTATACTCGTCTTGAGTAGATGAAGGTATAGGAACAAACCCCATGGAATTTGATTGAGTCTAAACAAAGATCTTAAGTTTTTAGTGTGAACAGTTCTCGAGTTGGCTCGTTTGGGGATGATGAACGGATGTCGTTTGATTGCACGTGTAATGGATGGACGGAGGAGATCAAGCCAGATGAACCCTTGGAGCAAAAAGGCAGGCTGTGTGCAGCTGAGGTGGATGGAGGCATCAAATGGGGGAGCGCTGCGTGTGAGTTCGGAGCTGCCTAGGATGAGTTGGTGCCCGTGTTTAAGTAGAAAAATATGGATTATGTGAATTAAATTAAATGCCTGAACTTCAAAGATCCATATCTTTCTCTAGAAAAATAAAAAAAATAAAAAAAATACCCTCTTGCCCAAGAAATAGAGGATAATAATGTGGAATAAAAATAAAAATTATTTGACGACTCTCTGATTTTTAATGAATTAAATACTCTCTGGATTATTTTAATTTATTATGATCAACCAATGCTCACAATAACTTGAAATTCTTAGGGTTCATTTATTATGATAGAGACTATGTCCTCTTTTCTTTTCTAATGTCAGAGGACATCTCTGTGTCTCTAACCCTAATTTTCAAGCTAAGATGACTATTTTGGCTTATTTTAATTATATAAATTAAAATATCACTTGGAAAATTATGAGAATAATTTTAGTAGGAAATTATGGGAATAATTTTAGTATGTTTCCTATAGTTAGAGAAGCTTATAAAAAATATCATGATGGCTTGAATAATTTTGTAAATTTCTATATTTACTTAAGTGTATATATGTTGTAGTAATTTATGTAAATTAAATACTAACAAAAAATTGAAAGAATCAATTCCACACTGTGTATAAAAATCATGTTTACCCACTGTTAAAATTTAAAAATATTTGATTAAGTTTGGGCACTAAAGTTGATTTTCTAAGAAACTTTGTATTTTTGTACAAAAATAATTATATTAAATTAAATACATTTGGGAAAATTATGAAAAGCATTTTTCTGAGTTCCTTGTGATCAGAGGCACTTAGGAAAAATAAATTTTATTTTTGAAAAAAAATACTTGATCTTTGAGATTTATTTTGAATTTAAAATAATTTAAAATAATTTAAAATCCTAAAAATACCAAAATATTTTGAAATGTGCCTAATTGTTCCCTGATCACTTAGAACTAATTATGATATTTTTTCTATTTTTCTAATTTTTCTAAGTTAAAAACAATTTTTAAAAGCTTAAAATGATTTTTTCTTATTTTTTTATTAAAATAATTATAATAAATTAATTAAAAATTATAAAAATGCAAAATTTGTTTCTCTGTGTTCTTTGGGCTCAGAGAGGTTTAGTAAAAATATAAAAAATAATTTTTGTAAATAAAACATTCTTTCCATTCAAATTAAATCATAAAAAAATTAATAAAATAGACAAAATTTAATTAAAGATTTAATTCAAAAAAATCATGAAATTTGTATAAGTGTTTCTCTGACCTAAGGGGACCTCTAGTGATTTTCTCATGAATAAAAACCTTATTTTTGAATAATTGAGTAAAATTAACTTTAAAAATACTACTTTCTAAATTTAAATAAGTATTTAAATTAAATTTAATTATGAAAACCTACATTTCCTCCTCTGACGTTTTAATTAACCCATGGATAGGACACTCTAAAAATTCTCAAAGCCATTTGAATTTTGATTAATGAGTTATGAAGCGAAGAACCGCAAAAGCCGAGGGGTAACTTTAGACTTTGGTGCCTGTCGGCACTATTTTTGGTGTGTGGTTTGCCTGTAAGAAGCTGTCGGTCATCGGAATTGAAATCTCATTGCCCGCTTCGGAAGGACGTTTTAAAAATTTTTTAGTTTTGAAAAAGATAAAGTCAAACTGACCCCATAATTTTCATAGTTTAGATGAAAGAGCGTTTTACCTCAAATCCTGTATCTATCCCGAAGGATGAACACAAGAATTGAGGGTGAGGCTCGATCAAATAAACTAAAGAAAGTTATGACATCCGTTTTGGTCTGCGAAACCAATGTATTGGTCGACAAGTTCTTTTATTTAATATAAGGAATTAAATAGGGTTTATATTATGCTGGGTTCGGGAAAAGCTTCCTATAAGGGCAAGCCCCTATAGTTAATTACATCATAGATAACTGAAGTTACCTAAGAATACTCTCGATAAAAGTCAAGAAAAATTATCTTCAAGAAGTTCAAATGGTAAGGACATTTCAAAGATATCGGACTAAGAAGTGTGAAGGGGATTGGTTCAAATTTGGAACATTTTGTTTTGGAGTCCAAATGAGGAAACACTATAGGATGTCACGGATCCAAAGGAGAACTTCGGTGACTTCCCAAGCTATCCTATTATTTGGCTTCAATTTAGGAGAAATCATTTAGATGTTTCATCCTGCAATTTTTTTTATTTATTAGGATTTACATTTGTGTGAAACAATCAGCACAAATAACCTTGAAGATGTGAGCATTTAGGTCATGATGAATGACAACCTCGGAATCCTAAGGCGAGTTAGGGCTTAGGTTGTACAACAGAATTGTACAAATGCCTAAAAATATGTTTGAGGATTTATGTTTCATTAGGCAAACAACCTCGAATTCCTATGGATTTGTTGTTTTAAAGCTAAGGAAGAGATGTATTAGTGTAGATCCTCTTTCTGTTGAAGATAGTCGGGCTACCCACCATGTAAGTTCCAAGCTCCTCGTTGTAGCAGAGTTCAAGTTTTCTAGGTCATTTGGTTATAATGTCAAATCAGATGACCCTATGATTAAAGTTTTTTTTTAATTTTATTATGGGCATATTAAAGTTAATTAAAGGGACACCGGTCAAGATCCCACGGTTCCATCGTCCCGGCACCACTATTTTCTATTGGAATTACTTAGTCCAAATGAATTTACTAAACTCAACTTAATGAGTTACATAATTTTATTTAGACCATGGGAAGCCTCGTTAGCAACCGTAGGTTACCTCCTCTGAGGCGTTCCCGATCTTCCGATAGAGACATTTTAATTTGTTTGTTGTTGTAGTTTTGATGATGTTTGTGATTAAATTTTGAGTTATTTTATATTTTGAAATGTTGTGAGGTATTTTTGTTTGAAATTTTATTTTTGGTTTTGGTTTTGGTTTTGTTTTGTTTTTAACATGCAAGTGTTTTTTTTATGCAGTAAGTATGGTACAAGCATAAAAGAAAAGCAGTAGAAAAGTACAAGAAAGACCGTAAAACTCTATAAACTGTAAAAGTGTACCTGACGAGTATTCTCGTTTCACCACCTGAAACTCAAAATGCATGTCAGAGCATTTATGTATATAGAGCTGGAAAATTAAAGTTTTGGAAACCTTCCTAACTCTATGTTGTGTATTGGAGGTCCTTAAATTTTAAGGATAATATTATTAAGTAAAACATATTAGGTTTAATAAGTCTCTAAGGTATTCACCAGGTTAAGAGTAGGGAGCAGGTCCATGCAACCTTCTTAATGTCTGGTAAAAGGCCTTGGGTCCATTTAAACTTTATTATGTTGCTTAATAATTCATCCTAGGAATAACCTGATGCTCAGTGAACATTGATGTCTTGATTATTCCCAAGAATAAGGTAAATGTCATTTACCTTTCAATTTGAAAATTATGTGGGTGAAGACCCTAAAGAGGGGCAAATTAGTGTATTTAAGGACACTTAACCAAAATTTTAGTCATAATTGGACTTGTGGTGTTTAAAAGAAGTTTAATTATGTTGATTTTTCTAATCCTTATCAAGTTTTAATATTGGCTTAAATTCACCACTAAGTCTTTTAGACCTAACTGAGTGTAAATGTGTGTATTGATTTTGAAAAGATTTAAAACTTTAAGTGATCATTATCAAGATCATTTAAACATCATTTTGATTATCAAATAAGGGTGTGAAATCATTGATTTTCAAAGTTATACCCCTAAATTCAAAAGTCATTTTATGCTAATGAAATTTCCAAAATTTTAATAATTATGAGAATTATTTTTTATCTTATAATTTGGCAAAGTGAAGTGGGTTTCTACTAATTAGGCCCAAATCATCAAATAAATTAATTAATATCAGAAATTACCCATTTCCCATTTTGATTAAGCCTAAATGTTTATTAAGGCCAAAATATCCAAAATTACAATTTTGCCCCTAAGGGTCCAAATTTTCATAATTTATCAAATTAAAGTCAAATGACTTTGGTATTTTTATGTAACCCTACTGATAGGTCAATTAAGACATCAGAGGAGAAAATGTGAATTTTCACAATTTAATT